>JAPYYQ010000300.1:0-76611 GCA_030522585.1 Anagyrus pseudococci
CGTACTTAAAAACCTTCAAAACGTCGAGAAAACGCAAAATTACGGAATCGAAAATTTTCACCGTTACAAAGCTTTCTCTTTGAGAAAGCAAAAAAAGAAGAGTCAAACGTAGAATCAACGCTTAGACGAGAGATAGAGCATCAGCAGCATCACACATGAATTCGCCGCTCTCCATACACCGGCACAAGAGGCACACGGCAGAGTGTGCGCCTCTCTCTCTCTCTCCTGTGCAACCCAATAAACTCAATAATAAACCCTAATGGCACTTAGACTTGTGTGTGGGTCGAGCCCCTTTGGATCAAGTAAGCTTGATTCAGTAACTCTCGTGACATCGCCGGCGTGTCACATGCGCCAGCGTACACCGCCGGCCCTCTCTCTCTCTCTCTCTCTCTCTCTCTCTCTCTCTCTCTCTCTCTCTCTCTCTTTGCATCGTCATAATAACCCCGGTACCCGGTGTATGTTTTTCTTCGTAAAAACGCAGCTGTCTGCAATTTTTTGCTTTATCACCGGTGTGCATGCGGGGACTGTACACGAGAGCTGCGGCCTTCGGAGTGTTATATTCGATGAAGCCATGCTTTATGTGAAACCTAGGTATACGAGCGGCTTGATTTGTTGGATAAGATTTTGGGTTTCGGGTTTTATATGCCAATGATTTATTTTAAATAAATAGTTAATCCTTTTAAATCGCATAGTTTGTCGGTTATTTAACGTAGATAAGCATTATAGTTTATCGTCACGTGACTTATACTGACTGTCCATACACGATTGCACGCGTGATCGAAATTTTTATAAACAAAATGAGAACGATCATCAACTATTTCAAGTGAAACGTTAACTTTTGCTTTCTTCTATGTTGCAGCGAGGCTCTGCTGGCTTTACCATCGCTCACGGTTTTCAAACAGGAAGCTCTGTCGCCCGAGAACCAACACAATAATAACACTGCGTAAGTAACGCGTCCTTCTCGATTACCGCACTTTTCTCCATTAGTCGTCCCCGTCGCATCGTTCCGTTATTGCATTCAATACTAAACTACTATACCTTTTCTGCGATTGTTAACTTTTTCTTCAAACTTTTATCAATAAAACATTAGCTCTCTCGAGAGAATCAATATTATGAGAAAGCGCGCGGATATGTAGCTCGCCGAGTTTTATCGTACCGAGTTAGAAATAGTCTTGAATTGATCGCTCGACGGCTACGCGTGTATTTCACTTTCGAATTATGACATTGGCCGTGCGTACCGAAATAAAATCGTCCAATTCAAAATGCAATTTAGCTGTGTCCCTCGATCAACCGTAAGAACAATAAGAATACCCGATGATAATACCAAAAAATAAAACAAAAACAAAAAAAAATGATGTTGCAGTTTGAGTCACGTGAGCCAGAGAGGCGTTAATGGACCGACGTCGAATAACGGGAACGTCGGCCTCGCCGAGGCCGACAGCAACAACAATGCCCAAAACCCAACGAACTTGCACCAGTTACTCTACTCGTCCGGCGACGAGTACCCGCCAACCTCGACCTCTGGCAATCACGTATCTTCGTCCCAGCAGGGAAACGAATTTAACGAAGACTGCCGGTAGGTTAACGACACTCGTCGAGAATTCTATCACCGAAATTTTTATAAAAACACCTACAAAATTAACGATATTTACGTCTGCTATAGTTTCCAGTACATATTGGCCGCTGCGACCAGTATTGCCACCAAAGTCAACGAGGAAACCCTGACTTACCTGAACCAAGGCCAATCTTACGAGATCAAGTTGAAGAAGCTCGGCGATTTGTCGGCATATCGTGGAAAGATATTGAAAGTAAGGACAGCTACTTACGCTTACTCTTCGATACAACTCGGCTCCGATACTAACCGATCGTTTGTCTGTACGCCTGTTCTAGTCGACCATTCGCATTTGCTTCCACGAGCGCCGGCTTCAGTACACCGAGCGCGAGCAAATCCTGGCCTGGCAGCGCGCCCGTCCCGGGGAACGTCTGCTCGAAGTCGACGTGCCCCTGAGCTACGGCATGGTCGACGTCTGCCAATCGTCATCCTCCTCCTCCTCCAACAACAGCGTCGATTTCATGTGGGACCCAACGAAGGAGGTCGGCTGCTACATCAAGGTTATCAGCTGTTTCCCTTATCATTTATCCTAATCCGATTTTGGCGATAAAAAAAAATAAATGAAAATTATACGCTTTTATTTGTCTTTATCATCGTAGATCAACTGCATCAGCACAGAGTTCACGCCGAAAAAGCACGGCGGCGAGAAGGGCGTGCCGTTCCGCATCCAAGTGGAAACTCGACTGCCCGGTGGACCGCGTCTTCACGCCGCCTCCTGTCAGGTCAAAGTTTTCAAGCTCAAAGGAGCGGATCGCAAACACAAGCAGGACCGGGACAAAATACAGCGCCGGCCTCCTCACGAACAAGACAAATATCAACCAAGTTACGAATGTACCGTACTCACTGATGTACGTATCAGTATAAATATTTATCCTACTTTGTGTACTAATTTTTGTTTTCGCTGCACGGTGTGTTGGAATTGTTGATAAAAGTGTATAGTCAATAAGATAGTTGAAAATTTTGAATTTTTCTGTTTCAGATACCTCTAGAGTCGCTGTCACCGTCAAACTCTATAGGCCAAAACATTGGGAGCCCCTACGCTTCGAATGACGTTATGTGAGTACACATTTGATCAATACAATCTTTTTTTTTAAATCGCAAAGTAAAATATATTCACGATAAAATCTGACATTTAAGATCGCTTATAAGTCTATACGAAAAAAAGAGAAGCCTCAAATCAAAAAGAAATACAACGATCGAAGAATTTTGATTAGCCGCGTATATAATTTATCACGAGTCATTAAAACGAACTTCACGCGCAAGCCAACGCATTTGGTTCATCCGGAAAAATCTGAATCGCGAAAGCCGACGAATTATTCGACTCGGTAGCGTTGACGTAATAGCGTCTCTTCCGAAGCCGGTTACTGCGGGATAGACTCGGACCCGTCGCGCACGAGTTTATGACCTCTCTCTCTCTTACTTCGGTTTGCCTCTGCACTTCGTATCGAGAGATATAATTTTCGTGACGCATTTAGTCATCGATCAAGCTAATACGTCGTTTGGTTTTCCTCTTGCATTTTAAACGAGTACCATCTGCTAAGGCTCGTTTCAAATTAGCACAATAAATTGTATATTGGTTACAAAGGTAAGTAAATCCAGAATTTTTGTAAAAAAATATGTATAGGTATTTGATGATAAACGTACAGTGGCAAAACTTTTTGTAGAGTGACAGCTCGTATCTGTAAGTGTTAATTTAAAACGACACTTATAAGCGATCAAGCAAAATAAGTAGGGAGAATCGTATACACTCAATAATTAAAACGTCAAGGTTGAGCTTTACAAAGTTTCAATTAAAAAAATAAAAAGATAATATTGTGTAATGGTCGAATAAAAAAAAAATTATTTCTCATTGCACAATTGGCTCGGGCTTCTTTTCGAGCTCAAGCGTTGACTTCTTTGTTTTCTAAGCGAATTCACGATCCAAAAATAGATGTAATTCTATTTGTCCTTTTTTCTTTCTTGCGACTCTAAACGCGTGCATATATATAACGAGTTTTCTAGCTATGAGCGCACAATAACACCGTGAATCACGGCTTGCGAAATTAAAAGAATTTAAGCTATATTTTTTCCTTTGAAAAGTTTTCCCTACGTAAAATCCCGTCAAATTTGCGAAATGAATAAACTTTTCAAAAATTGCAATTGAAACCAATTTAATAGCATTGAATAGAACGCAAAGGTCGAAACGAAATTCGCGTGCGGTAGAATCCAGAATTTGAAATCTCTCGTCGGCGCGCGACTCTTGGGATGACGTAATAATTTAAGCGCAAATTGTAATGAGCTATTCGAAGCCAACGATTTGCCATTGTGAAATCCGAGTATAGCTATGATAAAGTGTATTATAGGCATCTATTTTACAATTCGATAATGAACTCGATCTGACTCTAAACCGGTTTTTTTTAGTAGAGAGACAGCTTAATCGCGATCAACGAGCGTTCCGACAGTGTTTACCCAAAAATTGTTTGATTTTTCATGAAAATTGAAGACAATTAATATCGCAATTGTCGCTGAGAAATAACGGCAGTGTATCAAACTACCTAGAAGGCCAGTAAATAAAAAAAAAGAAGAAAAAAAATACGGAAGAGCTTGATTGTATCAGAAAAGATTCGTGTCCTTGCGTGCGTCCGTATAAGGCCATACGAATTTAAATCTCGTCAAAACAGTGTATTTGCCGAGCAGCGCTTACAGTATAAGACATCGAGGAGAATTGCCACGAGCACGCTATTGCGAAGTTTAATAAAAATTCAACGTTCCATGGTCTTTTTCTTTCCGAGAACGGCATAAAGAAAACGTTGGTCTCCTGGTAATCACTTTTTTTTTCCTATTAAAAATGAAAATGAAAAAATAGGTGAACAACAAGTACGGCGTGCGTATCAGCGAGCTAAAGAAACTCGCCAATACCGGGAGCGCGCCAGTATTTTCGTCAGCTGTTCTGCCGCTTTCCAGATCTATCCAGTCTTGGCTTTCTTTGCGAAGCGGCATGAAACTTTACATTTTCGAGCTGAAACAATGAATATTACGGATTAATTTTATTACCTTCAATAAAACCTGATTATTATAGAAAACATTACGCGAGCTCGCGCAATATATGCCAGGTCTGTATAGTGGAGAGCAATTTTTAAATTGTACTAACAAAATGAGCGTATGCAGTAAGGTGATAAGCGTATAAATTAAGAGAGAAAAAAGTAGCTGGTGTGTTCTATTTTGGCGAAAAATTTCATTCTTCGTACCGTCCGTACTATAAAACACTGGAGATCGCGTTATTCATTGGAAGTCACGGCCGTAAATCCACGCACAGTGCGGATCTATTACGAATTCAAAAAAAATTTTTCCTACTGCGGCAAAGCCGCGTTATGCGTCCGAAAAAGGAAATTCGAAGCTTCTCAGAAGCACGTAACATCATTCCATAAGACTATCCCCGTACACGTCGAATTATCGATTGACCGAAGAAAGGGTTTAACGACCTGTGCTCGAAAATTTTTTACGACCAAGAAAAAAAAAGCAATCTAGGCTAACGATAGGCTCTAAGGAAAAACTCGAGCGCAACGCACGGGTGTATACACAGGCGCAACAGTAGAGAGTGCTATAAGCGAGGAATCGAGCGGCAAAGTCGCGGGCTTGCAACTTTGCGCACGCGAGAGCGAAGCGCGCCGAGAAAAACAAAGCGGCTCTACGTGCAGGAGAGAGAGAGAGAAAAAGAGTTGGCAATATAGTGGGGGAGAGCTGTACAGCCGTGTGTGCGTGTACGTCGAACCGCAACACGAAGTAGGGGGAGCGGGGGCGGAGGGAAGGAGGAGGAGATAGAAATCGTCGGGTCGACGCGCGAGCTCGCGAGTCAAACTGGCTTAAACCGGCCCCAGCCCAGCCCAGCTCTCGGCGGCCGACGCCGGCTTCCACGCACACACAGTCAGAACCCGAGGAAGGGGCTAGAGAGAGGGAAGGAGGGCGGGGGGGAGGAGGAGGCAGATTCGCAACTGCCGCCGCCGCATCGAGGCGCAAAAGCCCGCTCGACTCTGGCTCTGCTGCCTGTTACTACTTGAGAGAGGGAGCGAGACACGCTCCGGCACACATACATACCCAGAGGGAGAGTGAGAGAGACGGGCAGACTGTATGCTTCTCTCTCTCTCGCTCTTGCTCCCTCTTTTGCCGAGGGGGGAGCTTGGCCGCGTTTATCGCGCTTCTTCTCTCTTCAGTTCGTGTCGCTCCGCGGTACCGCGCGCATTGCAAACCAGCTTGCTCCCTCTCTTTTCCTCTCTTGTGTCGTCGTCGTCGTCGTCTCGGCAAGCTTGGGGCCTCCGCAGAATTACACTACTGGCAGCGCGAGAGAGCGAGCAACACAGCAGCGGCAGGAGAGTTTATAACGCAGTTGAGAGAGAGAGAGAGCATCAGCAGCGGGCTTTCTCTCTCTGTGTTTCGCATTGGCGCTCCGGTTTTTATACACACTCCGGCGCTGCAATATACACACAGATATCCAGAGCCACATAATAAAAAAAACAAACTATCTCTCAACGTCGTCGTCCGTTGCTGCAAGGAGAAGAACGAAATCAAGAGCAGAGCCGAGGTGGAGGCGCCGAATCCAACTCCGAGACTCTCTCCTCAGGATTTGCAGACATGATCTACCGCTAGGCAGAGATACATATTCCTGACTCGCTCTCTTTCTCTTTCTCTCTCCTCTCTCTCTCTCTCCGTTTCTCTCTTTCTCTCTCTCCCTTTCCACAACGCCACAGGGGCTTTTATTAATAGCACGCCCGGCGCATACAAGCGAGAGAGAGAGAGCCTCTTTCTTCTCCTCGTCCTCTCGGCCATTGCCGGCTAACCTCCCCCCTCTCTCCCGCCCCCCTTACCGTCCCCTCTCCCCCTCGTTGAGCCGCCTCGCCACGAAGAGACGAAGTTTTCAAGCACCAGCTGCGTTGAGAATCATAGTATCCATACCGATCGCCGATCGCGTATACACTCTCTACAGTGTGTATTGTATACGCATAGAGGCTGCCTGCTGCACAGTCATGAAAACCGCTGGAGGAACTCGAGCCGCTCCGCAGCTGTCGTAGAGGCCAAACACGTTGAACTCCAACCTCGGGGGCACGCAGTCTCACTTTCTCTTTTTCTCGAGCGGCTCTACACCCTCCGACGAGCTTTAATCCAGAATTGCACGGAATCAACCAGTGGATCTTACTCGAGGAAGACTTGAAGTCGCTGAGTAAGCCAGCGTCAAGGAAAAATCGGCAGGGTCTGTCGGCCGGGCGAAACGGAGCGCAGATTATAACAGCGAGATCGCAGCTGAAAATAAGCGCCCGGAGCCGGAGCAGCGAGTACTCTAAGCGGTGGTAAACGCAGAGAGCGAGAAAGAGAGCATCAGGGGGAAGACAGAAGGAGGAGGAGGAGGAGGGCAGAGGAGACGAGAGCGAGAGAGAGAGCGCCTAAGCCTTCTGGAATGATCGCTACGGGCTGCGAGATCGTCCTCATTGCAGCGAGCCGCTCGCCTCGTCACGAGTCCGTCGTCTTCGCGATCGAGAGCAAGAAGCGATCCGGTAAGATCGACTGCAACGCGGCTCGCTGCTTCTCCGGCAAGACGAGGGCACTGCTGTCGCGCCAGGATCACCGACGCAGCAGATGACGAGTGGCCAGGTTACCGGGGAGCTGAGCGCCCAACTCTCTGAGCCTTAGCTGACCGGCCTTATGCAGAGCGGGCGACGATAGAGAATATACGCGTTACGCACGTTCGACGTGTGCTCTTCTCGTTAGCGACTCCAGGGGGAGGAGAATAAATTAAGGAAATTGATCCTTGGGAAAGCTTAGCTGTTGTTCTCTCTCTCTGTGGGATTCTGCTGCCAGCGCGAAAGAGCAAGACAACGGTAATAACGATGGCCGAGTTCAACGAGGAGACCAGGAGGAGAAGAGACTTTAGCTCGGCGAGCCACGCCGCGAATGCCCTCGTAGCCTTTTGATATTTCCTATACGCCTCCCAGCCATCCGTTTAACTTCTGCCACAACCGTCCACATACACTACGGTAAACCGAGGATCCGTGCGCGTGCCGGCGCAACCTGCAGCCGCGAGTCTACTGCTGCCAGAGACTATTATATCAACGCCACTCTACGCCGCTGACCGCTCTCTTCCTCTCTCATACATACACACACACACACACTCCATCTCCCTCTCGTCGTCGTTTTCTCGCGAACTTTTTATTGGACGCACTTGCTTCTCTCGGCGGAGAAGCTACAGTTGATTGTGATACAAGCTTAAACAAGTGTTCAGCCTTTGAGTGATATATACCCCCCGGACGTGTATATAGTATATTATACATATATACCGGAGCAGACCAGAGTCAAGAATGTAAACAATGTGGTTAATGCCGGAGACGCTTACGTCCCGAGCTGCACTGCCGCAACCGTCGTCGTCCGCGTAGCCAACGTCGTCCGACCGTTATAACATTTGACGTCGTTTGAAAAAAAAAAAAAAAACGAAAGCAGAATCGAAGAAAGGAGAGAGTAATAGCTTCGAGCCGATCGGGCTTTAGCAATCGAGCACATATATTATACAATAATAATAACGAACAAGTCGGGAAGGATGAAAAGACGCGCGGCAAAAAGAAAGGAGCAGTCGCACGGCGCCCAAGTCGACGCCTGACGACGCGCCGATTTCGCGCGCCTCGTCCGCGCCTTTTTCTACTGAAACACTGACTTGATAGCCTACCCTACATCCCATCCATCTTCTACGGCTCTTTCTCTCTGTCTTTCTTTATTTCTCTCTCTCTCTCTCTCTCTCTCAAGCTCGTTTCGGCGACAAACAATCCTCGTCTTTCGATTAACATTGTGTTCTTAAACGTCGCTTTACGATCGCTATAACCATCCAAGGAGTGTCTCGCGAAGAGAAAATCTAAACCGCAAGCTCGAGAACCTTGCCGGCTCTTATGAGGATTCCTCCTCGGCTTACGCTCACGAGCGATCGATATAGTAGCGCTCGAATTACCTAATAGCTCTTCGAAGCTCGTATAGAGGCCGTTAGATCGAAAATTTATTAATCGCTTTTTTTGGTAAATAAATAAATAAACAAACAGTCAGTCAATACTACAACAGAGAGAAAGCCGTTCGGCCAAAAGCGACGGAGCAACGATTGTAAAAAACGATTGTTCAAATGTTCCTTAACGTATAACAAAAAAAATAAAGACTGAAGAGGGATTATAAGCGGATGATTTGGAGAAGATAAGGAAACGAAAATTCATAGAGAAAATCCAGCTGGAGCCAGGCGCACGAGCGAAAAGCTCGCCGCGTGAGCTTTTTTTTTATTATACTCTACATTGTAGAATTATAACGAGTATACACACACGTCATATATCGATAAAGAAAGCTTCGAACTCTGCCAGATTGACCTTACAAGTGCTTTGGGACTAGTCTTTTAAGGAGAAAAATAAAAAAAGAAGATAATCAAAATATTAAGCTTAGTTGATCGTCGGATGAAGAATTCAACGAGAAAACAAAAACGATGCACAAGACTGCTTTTTATTATAACGGATTTAAATCGTCATTAGATTTTCACTGATTTTACGGTGGGACACGGAAGGAGAGAGGAGAAAAAAGAAGTTAAGAAACGATATAATAAGCACTAGTCTTAAGCGAGCTTTCCGATAAGGATCTATTTAATCGTACTGAATATCAACGAAATATCGAAGGGAAGATATAAGTAGATGTAGAATACTAAAAAGAATCGAACAAAAATAAAAGAGAGAGAAAGTGAGCAAGAGCAAAGAAGAATAAGACACACAGAGGATAAAGAGCAAAAAAAAGGATCGAGATTATGTTAAACAAGCAGCAGCAGCGCTGGGACTTGCGGAGTCGCTGGATGCTGAGGCCTCAACCTCGAGCTCGCGATCCCCGGCTCATCTGCCTTATCGAGCACGAGGTGACGGTGAGCAGCGAGAGATCGGGCCTCGAGCTCGTCGCTCGTTTCGTTCATCTGCTCGCCCAAGTGAGGACGACGAGCAGGCCGACCCTCGGCCAGGGCGGCCTCGTCAGCCTCGTCATACGCAGCCGGCAGCAGTTACGACGCCGGCAGCGCGTCAATATCAAGCGGCTCGACTCGCTTGGAGCGAAGAGCCTCAGACGCGACAAGCTCAATCGCGATCGAGCGTAAGATTCTTAATTTTTGTAAATTTGTATGATATGAATGATGAAATGACGCGTGGAGCTTTTTTTTTAACGAAGGGAAAATTTACATACCCGTTGAAACTAGATTCCCGCGGGTATAGGCTCTCACTCGGTTTTGAACAGTGTCATTTAAAATTAGAATTCGTAATTGGCGTTGATAAGCTGAATCAATTGCCGAATTATATCTGCATTCTAGAGTCAATCAATCGAGTTTGGCGCTGTATACGAAAAATGTTACTTTTACCTTCTTTCTTTTTTCTTTTTAGTATTCGATTCTTCTTTAAAAAGTAACGCATCGTTCGCTCATATTTTTATAATTTTTTTTTATTGCGGCTCGCGCGGGCCATTATTCATAGTTTCAATCGTTATACGCTCCTCGCGCTGACGAGTAGGCCTTGGGATGCGCGCGATGTATATAAACGAAAAAAAAGAAAAGAAAAAGAAAATGCGGTCATTGATTTGAAGCTTCTTTCGCTTCAAGTTTATTCTATTCTGAGCGCGACGCTTCGTTGATCGGACTATAAACTTCTTGATGAGAGACAACTCGTGTTTTATGCGTGCCTTGAAACAGCATTGTAACGGTTGAACGAAACGAAAACGATATCGGTAATAAACATAAAGAATATAGTGCATACGATTTAAAATTATTATCAACAAAAGTCGAATAGCATCAAGCAACAATAATTGCACGTAAAAAATGCATGTTCATTGCAGATCGCCGCAGAGCCGCGTGAGCGGAAGTTCGTCGCCCGTAAACGGTCCGCTCGGCCTGTCCTCGAGCTCGAGCCTAGTGCCGGTCGCTAGCGCCCCGGAGGTCATAAAGGAGGACATCGGCTCGAGCCCGGCCCTGCCCTCGCCCGCCACCATACTGCCCGACCAGAACTGCCCGGACATTGACGTAAGTCTCCCACAACATCCCTCAAGCCTCCCCTTCGAAAAAACAGACTCTATAAACAAAAACATTTGCACAGCAGCAGCCACAGGCCCAGCAGCAGGCTCAGCCACAGCCGCAGCAGCACTCGCCCCAGGCTCAACAGCAGGCGAGCGATCGCTGCCCATTATCGGCTGAGCTGCCTGCCGACGCGAACGCCGCGCAGACGAGCGCCTGGCTGCGGAGCCGGCGCTTCCACGCCTTCGAGTCGACCTTCGCGAGCTTCTCCGCCTCGGACATACTGCGGCTGTCGCGCGACGACCTCATCCAGATCTGCGGCCTCGCCGACGGCATAAGGCTCTTCAACGCCCTCCACGCCAAGGCGCCCCAGCCGAAGCTCAGCCTCTACTTCGCCCTCGAGGCTGCGGGCCCGGGATGCCTCTGGCGCGCTGTTTACCTCGATGGGCTGACCCTTGCCGCCCTTACTACCAAGCTGGTCGCTGCTCTTGGTCTGCCGCGCGATAGGCTCCACTCGATTCTCGTTCTCGGTCCGCAGGGCATTCACGTACTCGTTACCAACGACCTCATTGCTAATATTAAGGACGAGAGCATGTTCCTCGTCGAGACCATCAACGGTTAGTGTTGAATTGTTTGGATGAGTGAAATGAATTTTAACGTGTATTTATGGTGGTTTTTTTGGTTTACAGAGGCTGGAACTGACCGATACAAACTTCTACTAAAGCCCTTCTCTCACTGACAGCTGCTTGCGGACGACGAGTCGGCAACGTCGGAAAACATGATCTACCTTGTGATTACGAGCGATTACGAGACCAGCGAATAACGGAAAGCAAAAGTAACAAAAAAACAACAAATGTATAACCGCGTTCGCGTAGAGGCGCTTTATACCGAGTGTGATAGCTTATAGGTATGCGCCGAAAGCTTCCTGCCCGAGCTGAAAGGAAATGAAAAGAGACCTATTCGATTCAACTAGATGTTTCCTCTAGTCGAACTTGTTTTCTTCTTTTTTTATTATTATCATTATTGAATGTTATTATTCCTTTTTTTTCGAAGGAATAAGAAAAAGAAATGAGCGACGAAAAAATTTCAATCAAGCTGGTACTACCGCGGAGTTACCCCTCTCTCATTCACGACTTTTTCTCCTTATTTTTTTGTTTTTGTTTTTATAATTTAAGTTTATTGTATCAAACAAAAAAAATGAACATTTATCTATCATTGTGCATGCATTTTATTTAGTATAAAAGAAAAGCTTATTTTACGTGTTTTATTAGGAGATAAACGAAATTGCGATTTATCCAGAATTACTGCTATGTTTTTTTTGTTTCATGTAAGCTTTTACGAATAATTTGTTTCGTGTCCTTTTTAATCGTATACGTACGTATTATTTTGAATTAATTTATATCGAGTATTTTCAAATTGTAAACTCTTTGAAAGCGAAAGCCGTGCCCAAGGCAAAGTGTCAAGTGATATTATTGATTTAATATAATAAAACGGAGTTTATAATAATTGAGCAAGTAGGCATAAAAAAATTATATTAATTTTTTTAGTATACAAAAATGAAAAATTGTGCCAAGTAAGTTTAGGATATTGAATTAAGGCTATTATTTTTTTAGCGTAATAAGTTTTCGATTCAGTAGTATTTTTAATTGTACAACCAATTATATTTTCTTATACTCAAACACCGAAGAACTGGTGAAGAGATTTTCTCCTTTATTATTTTGAATATTTTAGTTGCATAAATTATGATTGTAACTTAATGATTATTATATGCATGCTTTTTAAAAAAAGGATTATTTTTCTGTATTTCAATATTGATTTTTAAGAAAGTATTGCATGATAAATGAATCACATGGTGTAGGGAGGAAGTTTTTAAAATATTCACGACTCTACTATACTTTTAGATTAGAAAGTAATGAAATAATTTTGTTTATTATTATCTCTTTTTTCTTAGTCTTATTATCTTGCGAAAAAAATTATTTCGAATTTTTTTATAAAAAGGTTCGTAATAAAGTAATAGTTTTTCTTATAAATATATGTATTTGTTATTAACAAAATTTTGTTGAAATAAATAGAAAAAAAGTTATTTTATTATACACCAGTCACTGCTTCTTAAACATTACCAGACCATGTAATGATTGTTCAACAAAATTTATTTCTTTTTCTTCAGCTGTTTGCTTTTTTTCTTTTCTTCTCGCTTCCTTTCTCGTTCTGTCAGACTTTTGTACAATTTGTAGCCGAAGAAAACTGGAAAAAAATATTGAAAGTCAGTTAAAAATTTTGTAAAAAAAAGATATTTTTATTATTATGTTCGTAGCCCTTATCAAATAAATTTTCATTTGTTTCCATGTGCATTTAGCTGTAAAGCAACATATTATAGATGTGCTATCTTTAACAAATTGTTAATAATCACATAAGAAAAAAAAGTATTTTTGTAAAAAAAAAAAAAAGAAAAAAACGTTTGAAATAACAAAAAATTACAGTGAGTCTCTTTCATTTTCAGAGCTTCGTTCACGTAGTTTAATATTTTACCGCAATGATTAATTAATAAGACAATAACAAAAATAAAAGAAGTGAAATTCGTGTAAAAATTGTGCTGTATATACAAAATTGACATAAATAAATAGTAGAGAGAAAAAAACAACCACGTGGCCCGCCTGCTTGTAAATCTTCAAATAAATCCTAAATGTCAACCTAACTGTAAAACCGAATTCCCAAAAGCTTAAATCTTATCACCCGGATTACATTGTAAATCCCCACTGTAAATTTCAAAATTCAACATCGCTTCTTCTGCAGATTACCCAAACTCCCAATTAAATCTCGATTGAATCAACAAATTTTGAAGAAAAAAAAAAGGAATCTCCGTATACACAGGAGCAATTACCAAAGATAAGAGCAAGAATGGAGAGCATAGCGAGGAGCATGAGGAACTGGGGCACGAAGCTCGAGCCGGCAACGTGGGACACTCCTTCCTCGTCCCTGATAACAGGCTCCTCTCCTTCTTTCCCGATCTTCTTGGCGCTGAGCAACTGTTCGCGCAGATCGTTCTTCTCCTGGTCGGACATGTCCATGTTATCGAGAGCCGCGAGAAGCTCCTCGAGCGTGGGCATCTTGCCGCCGGGCATTCCCGGTATCGGGCCATCGGCTGCCGGCTCCGAGGCGTACACAGCCTGGAGTCCAACCAGCAACATCGCCAGCAGCACCGACTTTGCTATCGTTATCGCCATCGTCCTCTATCTCTCTCTCTCTCCACTCGGATTTTCTACTTTTCTCTTTTCTCCTTTTCCTATATAACGACACACGCACAAGAGAACTATGTAATCAACGATCGCTATGTGTGTACCGCCTGGCTGCGCTCTGGCTTTTTAATTTTTCAAGCACCGGGGGAAAATCAGTGAGTAATGGTCTCGATGTGAAAGCGAAAGAGAGAAAGAGAGAGATAATGAAAGTTGGGTGTTTTTAAGCATTTGATCCGAAATTTCTAATCTCGCACTACAGCGCAAGCAACGCGTGGGCAAGTGAAATTTATATTTAGTTCGTAGAATATTTTTGAGATGATTGTCGAGTGTGTTAATATTGAAATAAATAAATATTATTATAAACGAGGATTATTTAACGAATAAATCAAAATTTGGTTTAAAGTTCGGTATTATAAAAAGCTCGGCTCTGCTGAAGTTTTATCTTATCAGTTAAAAATATTGAAACATCGGGATGATAATGAGAGACTCTGCTCGATGGTTGGTGTGTGTATTGATCCATTATCAATTTTTAATGAACATGCAACGTGTCACGTTAACATCTTGTTAAATTTAGATTTTTTCTCCCCTGTATTGACAGTAAAATAAATTTATTAAATAAAAAAAAAAATTATTAATTAAATTTATTATTTATTAAAAATCTATTGAGATTTTTAATTTAATTCTCTGTTTATGGTTGAAATTCAAACTTTTAACCAATATTTTTCGTTTTTTAATAAATTAAAATTCTATTTTAACGTTTTCATCAATTATATGCACAGTTTTGTTCATATTTATTTCGAATAGCGATAAAAGAAAATGTTGAGTAACAATGAAAAAAAAAAATTATCTATGACACGTGTGCGCGTACAGACGAACAAGTGTCAACCGTCACACACTACGTCACGATTTTTAAGGTTAACGATTTTTAATCATCAAATAAAACCAATTCCCCAACACATCACACGCCCCATTCAGTTTTACTTTTCTTTTTTCTCTTTCAATAAAAAATTATTTTCACCACTTCACTCCATTGAAAAAAAGAACCAAACAGCAGAAACCAAGCTGGCCCGCGAAATGCACACATACTCGCGGGAAAAATCGATCGAACGATATATACCATATTTCACAGTTTTAACGATCTTCATCCGCCGAGCCCGTGAAATATTGAAACGCTCTCTCGCCACAAAAAACTTCAATGAAAACTCCTCCCGATCATTCTCCACAATCAGTTTTCTCTCAATACTCCAAGCGTATGGTCCGATAATGCGTGAAAAAAAAGAACAGGGAAAAGAAAGAAAACGGTAAAAAAAATATGTGTGTGTACCTGACGACGACGACGAGACGCTGCGACGGCCGCGCGCGACAGCAAACTACAGAGGCGGAGCTCTTTTCGCGATGCCAGTGCGCGCGGGGAGTCGTATATAAGAACCTGGTGCCCCGCCGAGCGTAACCGTATGATAATTTTCACTTGTGCGTGTATATGTGTGTAAATGCCTGGGAGAGGAGAGCGACTGTAGCGAGAACGCGCTCCGCCTGCCACGTGGCCAGATCTCTTATGAAAGACCGGAGCTGACGCGA
The DNA here is from genome assembly GCA_030522585.1 of Anagyrus pseudococci. NCBI lineage: Eukaryota > Metazoa > Arthropoda > Insecta > Hymenoptera > Encyrtidae > Anagyrus > Anagyrus pseudococci. The sequence goes on from JAPYYQ010000300.1 coordinate 15,455, forward strand.
GAGAGAGGGGGGCTTGACCGAGAGAGAGAGAGAGAGAGAGAGAGAGAGAGAGAGAGAGAGAGAGAGAGATATCCAACGTCGGTGTTTCGGTCTTTCAATGGCAGTTAATAGACGATGATTGTTACAAGTGCTTATAAACTTATATTCTTCTAATTCAAGATTTTTGTTTTTTTATTTTGTAAGTTTTTTTTTAAATAAGGGTTTGGTATGAAACACAATTGTTTTTGATTATGTGAACTTCTTTTTTTTCAATCGATTTTATCGATAACAAATTAGTTTGTTCCTTGCAACGAGCGCTGCGTTTAATAATTAAATTGCAAGTGGTTTTTGTGCCAACGCTGGGCGCAGTTAGCTGCACGCAATGTTAGTCATCTATATTTTTTTTTGCATTTTGGTAGTTGATACATTTTTTTTTAATATCAATTTCTTTACGTTTGCGTTAATATAAAAAATAAAAATTTTTTTGTAATCGTACGGTTTGTTTTTAAACTTACCATACTATTTTATTCAAACAATCTCTATACAAATTGTTGTCAACGCCGACACTGTCGTATTTTAATAAACAATGAAAAAAAACGGTATCTGTATACCTATACATACAAAAAAAATATTTTTCCTTTGGCGCTTACAAAACCCCGGCTGCTTTATAAGCATGTACAGGCGACTGGACAAGCTAAAAAGCTAAAGCAACCCCTTTGCTCGATCCTACCCTCTTTTACCGTGTGTTTGCTATTCAATCGAATAATGGCTTGTGTGCGGTATACGTTACACGTACATATACAGCAGGTGAGAATTAATATTAAAAACAAAGTTAAATGCAAAACAGGAAACTCGATATTTCTAAAATTATCATTATCATAAATATACACATTGCCGAATATAGGCTTATGAGCTAATAATGATAAGAGCAATTGTTTGCTGGTACAGAGTTAAACTGGCAAATTGAAGCAATTTATGGGCTACGAACACAATAATGAGAAAGAAAGAGAGAAAGGACAAATGAATGAAGAGTATATCGTAAGGGGAAAGAAGTGAGAGTCGGAGAGTAAAGGACGAGTGGGTTAGATCGACTTTGAGACTATAGGAGCTGGATGAAAAAGGGCAATGCACTTAATCATACCGGAGAGACTGATGACGATGACGGCGGGGATGACGAAGACGCCGTTGCTGAAGCCGTGCTCGATCGGGCCCTCGGGACCGCCGCCGCTCAGATCGACCATCTTCTCTGCGGCTCCTCTCTCCCTGGGCTCCAGTGGCTATCCGCGGTTTCTCCTGCGACTATCCCTCTCTCTCTCCAGAGAGAGATCTCGGACTCACAAAACTTGACACTGTCAAAGACAGCAGCTCCTGCAAGCCGTCTCTCCTGCCATATAGACTCTCAGAGCGAAGAGTAACGCGCCCGAGTTTGTGTATATACGCTTTATTGCACGGTTCTGTTGCGGTGCGCGTCGCGGGGACACGCAGCCGGACCGAGAGTGCGAACTGCCGCCTACGCCCCCGCGCGTATACGCGCCTCTCTCTCTCTCTCTCAGCCAGCTATAACCGCGCCATCTCCCCCCAATTATTGATTTTTTCCCACCCGGCGAGAGTTCGAGTCGCCTCTCGCCGGCCGGCCAACTCTTCCCTTCTCTCTGGTATACGCACGCCCTACCTATGTATACTACACGCTTCTCCCCCTGTATACAGCATCCTTGGTCTGTACCCCTCATCGTTGTTTTCGCCGATATTTGGACTTGCGACTGCGTGCGCTCGCCTGGATTAATGGAATTTGAATTTCCCGCTGTACAGCGGTGATAAACGTTAATGATTAGGCTTGAATTTTAGCATTTCAATGCGTTTTTTATTTCTTGTAGAATAATTAAATTAAAATTGTACAGACTTTAATGATCAAAAGTTTTAAACTTTGAGTTAAATCAAACCTGTTTATTTCTGAGGATGATTATATATCCTTTCTATGAGGACAGTTTTGGTTCCTTGAGTAGATTGATTGTTTTCTTTGAGATATTCTTTCAATTCGGCGACGGTCAGCGTATGAAGCTGATGCAAAATAAAATATTAGTAATTTAGCGGAATGTATCGTAAAAATATAGATTTATTTTTTTACCTTTTTTGATTCAATCGCGGCTTTTACATCTAATTTTTGTTTCTTTTCACCCCAATTTTGAGACTGTTGAGAACGTTTATTTGTTCTTTTTTCTTGTAGATCCAATAATCTTTTTAATGCTGTTGTTAAAGTTTCAGCATCACCGTCAATTGGTGGTGGAACTAAATTTGCAGTAGAATTTAAATAGTTTAATATTGTGCTCAGTAAAATAAGTATGTAAAAAGAGTATTTACTCACGCGTACTGTCGGGAGGTAAGGATTTCAATTCCTCATCAAATGCTAGTGCTTCTAAATGGGCTGTAATTTTTTCAAGTTTTGGATTTTTGAACATCTTTGGATCAAACTTTACTTCTGATAACTTGATCAATTTTTTAAAAATAAATAGTGCTTGTTCATGCACAGGACATTTTTTTTCAGAATTGAAAATGTAATCAGAAAGACGTTGTTCAAGATCTCTGATACTACCTGTAATTTACATAAATACCTTAGAATGGATAATACAAAAATAACAAGTGTTAACTCTGATAGCTATAGCGGTCTTTACCTAAATAAGGCATTTTGTATAAATAAAATCCTCCATCATCTTCACTAGGAATCATTGAGCCAATGAATACCATCAATTTTGTTATTATTTTACATACTACCATAACTTTTTTCTTAGCACATTTACTTACAAAAGCCATAAAAAATAACTTAGTTTCTAAAAAGAAAAAAAAAGAATTAACAATTTTTATAAAAAGAAAAAGGAATTATTAATGTTAGTGAAATCATACCAGAATTACTATTTTCTGTACATGTTACAAAGTAAGGTGATTTTATATGATAACTTGGATCACATGCGACAGGTTTAAATGCCAGAATTTCTATGCCAGTTTCAGTATTCAGAAATTTTATTTGTTTGACTTCAGACTTATCAAAAACTATATTCTGCCCACCATGACTTTGATAATACTTGACTTGTTCAGGATGTAAATATTTGCCTTTATCTGATTGAGGCTCCTGAAAATTAATCAATTATTCCAATAATAAATATACTTATTTATTACTTTTCAAAATAATATATCAATTGGCTTACATCTGCAGTTTCATAAAAATCATCAATAGTTTGTTCTTGAAAAGCTTGACGAGTGTCCAATAATTCATTATCTTTTTTGTTCATCTTTGTTTTATTGGGATAGTTTGGTGATGACCTGTAAAAATAAATGTTAATTTTATCTATTATAAATAAATACATAAGCATAAGATAAATTTCTTACGACATTATGCTAAATACAGAGACTGGTACAGAAATGTTGTTGTGTATTTTCCACTCGGTTTTGATTACAGTTTTAGCTGGTCTCAAAATGGTTTCTTCCAATTCTTTTAGGTGAAACTGCTTGTAATTATTATCAGTGTAAGTACCTGATATAATTTGTAAATCTTTATAGTATGCATCACTCCAAGAATCCGACAAACCAGCAACAAGTAGTTTAGTCTGAGTGCACTTAAATGTTGCAACCAAGTGCTCTATGCTTCGTTTCTTTGAAGGATCTTTAAAATGTGGTTTACTATTACATGTACACAATAAAATTGTCTTGTGAACTTTTTCACTTGCTTTGGAAGACTGTAAAATTTGAAATGTATGTGACAGTGCATCATAAAGAGGATATTTTGAATCCAAAGCTACTGGTTCATATTTACTAACACCATTTTTTACTAAAAGCAAACAATTTCTTTTATTAATACAAGTAAAATAATAAAAATAATATAATAATTTAAATAATTTTTTCCTTACATATATCTTTGATTTTTTGCAAAGTGTTAATTGTTACAGTGTCATACTCTTGCAATACTGTTACATTATCAACCTCACAGTTTGATTTTTTTGTTCCAAAAAGTATAAGACCCATTTTATCTTTTTTATTATCTCTGCACTTTTGCCAAACAATATTTTTGAATGACTGTAAAAATAAAAAATTCATTATAATATTGATTTTGTCATCAATTCAATCAATTCTTCTTACCTCGAGGCAAGTCTGTAAGTAATCATTTTCGTGCATTTCCTCAGTAGCATCTACAAGAAAAATAGTGGACGTTGGGATGTTCCAAAACTTATTATCATCTTCTTCAAAATTGTCACCCAATGTTGGAAATGAAAAATCGTCTTCAGACATTTTGTTTGTTGGATCTATCAGGTTTTATTTTTTATTCACTTGTGCTTTTCATTACACCAAGACGTTGAATGTTAAAAAAAAATACAACGAGGTTGTGCAGTAACTGAGATTAGCTGCTTTCAAGAATAGAAAAATGATTATTACTTATTATCGAATTAAAGATATTTATATTACAGATAGATCAGTTCTTTCTCTTCACCTCTTTTGTTTTGTTTGTTATTCAATATCGCTTATTGTGAAAAAGGTTTGTTATTGTTGTCACTTGTCGGAACTGTTCGCAGTACTGCAGCGAGTAGACAAAACACGATCAGACCGGTACAGCGAAAACGAAGTTCGTTCCAAGAAAATACACCCGCGCTTAACACAACCTTACCTTACCTGTGTTTACGCTACGAACACAAACACATCTTCAAAATAAAGCTTCTCGCTTTGTCCACATTGGCGCCACAAGGCATTCGTTGAAAAAAAAAAAACAACAAAATAACCTTTTTCACCTATTCTGCTGGATATGCACGTGGGTTGACAATCAAGCACAGTGTTTTGGAGCCAGTAAGGTGAAATTGATCGTTTAGCTAATATGACAAATGTATGAGAGTTATCAATCTTCAAATATCAACTAGTGCTTCTCACGGAATTGCAGAGACTAATTAAAGAAAAATGGAGTTTTGTGAAATGCCAGAAGATGCGATCAAGTCCAACAAGGCTCAGATTCTGTGCTGCGAGTGCGGAACGCCAATCGAGCCAAATCCCACGAACATGTGCATAGGATGCCTGCGGACGAAAGTCGACATCACCGAAGGTATTCCCAAACAGGCGGTATTGTACTTTTGCCGAAACTGCGAGCGCTACTTGCAGCCGCCGAACGAGTGGGTCAAAGCTGCCCTGGAATCTCGCGAATTGTTGACGCTGTGCTTGAAAAAGCTGAAGGGCTTGAACAGAGTCAAGCTTATCGACGCTGGTTTTGTATGGACAGAGCCGCATTCGAAGCGCTTGAAAGTCAAGCTCACGGTACACGGTGAAATAATGTCGGAAACGGTTTTGGAGCAAGTTTTCATTGTCGAGTATACTGTGAGCCACCAGATGTGCGACGACTGTCATCGCACCGAGGCCAAAGATTATTGGAATGCTTCTGTGCAAGTTCGTCAAAAGGCTATTAACAAAAAGACTTTTTACTTTTTGGAGCAGCTTATTTTGAAGCATAAAGCACACGAAAATACTGTCGCTATTAAACCTATTCATGATGGTCTTGACTTTTTCTATGCTAATGAAGCTGGAGCCAGAAAAATGGTTGACTTTATAAATTCTATTTTGCCTTGTCGCTATCAGCACTCGAAAAAATTAATTTCCCATGACATTCATAGTAATACTTACAATTACAAGTTTACTTTCAGTGTTGAAATAGTTCCAGTTTCAAAAGATAGTATAGTTTGTTTGCCAGCTAAGTTGAAACATCAATTAGGAGGCTTAAATCCTATCTGTTTAGTTTACAAAGTTTCAAGTGGTATACATTTGATTGATGTATCATCTGGACAAATAGCTGAAGTCAGTTCTAATGTTTTTTGGAGGTATCCATTTAACAGTATTTGTAATCCTAAGCAACTGAAAGAATATGTTGTTATTGATATTGAACCTATTAAAGAGCAAGATAAGAAGAAATTTCCTGGTCAAGGCCATATATCACACAAGCATGCTATCTCAGATATTTGGCTAGTAAAAGCTGAAGAATTAGGACTTGATCAGAATACAATTCATACTAGAACTCATTTAGGAGGAATACTTAAACCAGGTGACTCTGCCCTTGGTTATGCTCTTGGTGAAATTAATATCAATGATGACAATTTTGAAAAATTGGATCAAGACACAATTCCAGATGTAATTATTGTTAAGAAGTTTTATGGTCATGATAAAGCAGCTCGTCGCAGAGCTAGAATATGGAAACTTAAGCATCTTGCAGATGATATGGATATAAGTTCAGAAAATCAAGATTACAATGAATTTTTGGATGAACTTGAGGAAGATCCAGAGATGAGAGCGAATGTTAATATTTTCAGAGATAAAAGTAAACAGATTCCAGTTGATACAGATTGTATTGATCCTACAATGCCACAAATCACACTTGAAGAGATGCTTGATGATCTTGTTATAGTAGATGAAGAAATGCTTGATGCATAAAAAATTGTATGATGATCAAAAATCATATTGTTTCTTTTTTATTAAAAAATCATTTGTAAAAATAGTTGTTATTTTTAATATCAAATAAAAGCCTAAATTTATTGTATAAACGAAAATTATTGCATTTTTTTTTAATTAAAAAAAAAAATACATTCACCAAAAAAACCTGTAATTTTTCATTTTTGATTTTTCCTGAACTCCAAATTTGTTGATAAAAAAATTTTTAAATTTCCAAAAGCAACACCAACAGAAAATAAGTTATTTCTGATAATCATTATCGTCCGCGTTTCAGTTAATCATTCGTAGCAAGTGACGATTAGTTTTTCCCAACTTAAACTCGTAATAAAAACGCGGAGCAAAGCTCAAAAACGACACGTGCTCACGGCCGATTTGACTTGCTTCCAATTTTTTTCCCCTGAATCTTTCAGACCAGCCAATGGCCGTTTGCCGTTTCAAAAGCTGACTCGCTGCATCCAATCGTTTTGCTTGTTTTCCTCTCTAGCCAAACTGTTTATATGTACACGGTGGCGTCCACGACGCCCAGTGTCAAGTCTTCCTGCGCGATCGTCTGCTACTCGGACACTGTTATTTGCAATCTAATTTCAAGTAATAAGAATTGACAAAATAAAATGTTTACGAGGCTCTCTGGCTTATTCATCATAGCAATCTTACAAATTAGCGGCATTGCTGGTAAATGTCTATATTATTTACTTAACAAAGCTTATTGTTTATGAATGTAACCTCAAAATAAATTTGTGACGAAAAAAATTATCTTAAAATATAAAAAATCAAATTAGTAGCAGTAGTTTGTTTATGTGTTTCAACAATTTCATATACTTATTTGGGTTTCTTTGTTTATTAGCTAGGGGTACGGAACATGTAACTTGCAACTCTATTGTAAAATTGATGAACACCCATTTCAACGTAAGATTACATTCTCATGACATAAAATATGGAACCGGAAGTGGACAACAATCTATTACAGCTGTAAGATCATTAGAAGATGGTAATTCTTACTGGATTGTAAAAGCACCTACAGGAAAAGAATGTACTAGAGGGTAATTACTTATATCTTTATCTCATTAAAACATTCTAGGCTGTGGTATTTAATAAATTTGATATTTAACTTTATCAATTTTATATTTCAGTGAACCTATTAATTGTGGAGATAAAATTCGATTGGAACATCTATCAACTAAAAAAAATCTTCATTCACATCATGTCAGCTCACCACTAAGTGGTAAACAAGAAGTTTCTGCTTATGGAGTTAATGGAGAAGGTGATACAGGAGATCACTGGATAGTTGTGTGTCCTGGAGATTATTGGGACAGAGATGAGCCTGTTATGCTCAAACATGTTGATACGGAAGGGTTAATTGACTTGCTTATATTTTTATTATTCTCAGAATTAGCCAAAACATTTTTATTGATGAAAAATTCTATTTACAGGTACTTAGCAGTAACTGAAAGAACTTTTGGACAACCAATAGTAGGGCAAAATGAGGTTGTATGTGATTATAATTCGGATTATAATACTTGGTGGCAAGTAATGGAGGGTCTTTATATACATCCAAATGACTTTAAATCTCACCATATTCAACATACTGAGCTGTGATGTGATTTCTAGTTCTTTTTAGCTAATTTCTCAGAATTGAACTAAATAATTTTTGCACTCATTCTTGAAAGTGTTGTGTAAATATGTCTGTGCTTGTGAAAAATGAACTTCAATTATTTATAAGAGTTTTTACAAGTAAGAATGTGAGTTTACATTTTTAGTTCCAAAGAAAAATCAATAGACATTGAATAAATTTGTCACTTTTTATTACAATAAATCTGTTTTCATTAAACAGAAATATCTGCATCTTTTTATTACATCTCACTTTCTTAATTATTTATATTAATAATTTTTTCCTCATAAAGTTATTGATTTTCAATAAATTTTTCATTTTTTATACACTTTTTAATTCATACTTTTCATCTATGCTCTTAGTATACAAGAATCCATTAAAAGGAAAAATTAGATTAAAAAAACCATAACTTCCAAAAATTTCATAAATATCCTGCTGCCTATAACTATTGAAATAATACTTTTGTTTTCCTGATAAACAAGTGTACAGCTTCCACATCCCATACCCTAAAGATAACAGTCCAATAGTAACTGATACATTGAAGAGAGTCACTAAGAACATATCAATTCCTTGCTCTGTACCAATGACAAAAAATTTAACCAAGGTTATGGGAAAGAAAAAGTTTAACGCAAAGTAGTAGACACTAAGTTTAGTGCTATCCATGTGCATAAAGTATTCATACAGATATGGACCTATAATAAACATAGAATAGATGCAAGAAAAAGAGGCATATAAACAAACTAGAATAAAATTTCCCATATTCTGTCTAAGTATGCAACCTCCAAGAAAAAAGCAATGATGGTCCCGATAATAAAAACACTTTTTACAAAATGGGCAATGATAGGCAGGTCTTCGAGTATACTGTTTACACTGTCCACAGTACCAAAATTTTGATCCAATGTCAATACTTTCTTCGGTAGGGCAAGAGGCCATAGTAAAAGGTATTTCAACTTTTCTGTTTATGTTGCAAACAAGATACCAGTTAAGATAAAATTGTATGGATAGAAAAACGAAAAATGGTGGTATTGTGTTTTCTATGTACATGGTAACAAAGCCTATTAAAAGACTGAACAATACTGTTATGCTTGGACATATTATGCGGGCAGCATAATACACTCTCCTCATTCTTCATTTCAAACAAATCAAGTTTGTTTTATCTATCTAATTAAGTGAAGTTCATGCATTTTTCCTGAAAATATTTTTTTAAATTATGAATTGTTTGTAAATTAAAATGTCAAAAAAACCGACTTACATTCCACAACGCCGCGCCATATTGAATTTTCTGCTATTTCGTCTTCTGCAATGTCACGTGAACTTTAGAAAAAAGCGCCACCTTTAAAAATGTATTCAGTATAAAAATATTTTACAAATACATAAAAAAATTATGTTTAAATATTTACGGTGTTTAAAGGAGGTCATTAAAATAAGTCGGTATTTCTTTTTAATTTTTATTAATCAATAAATCACTAATATCATTATATCATTGTATGTAAATGTACATCAGTGTATACATGGCCAACAAAAAAATCTTAGTCTTGCATACATTAAAATATTGTGGACATATTTTTGACATAGTTCCTCTAAATATAATCACTGAATTACATTTCTGTTTTAACTTATTGATGCTGTCTACAATAACTCTTTACAAATTCTTGTACAATATTTTTAATTAACCAATTGAAAGTTAGAATTATTTTTATTTCACTTAAAAAATATATAATCAACAATCACATAATCCAGTAGTAATTGTAGAAGTGCAAAATTAATTAAAATCACTTTCTACACTTTGATCAGCCTAATTGCAGTTTTTTCTCAAACTTGCAACTTCTGAACGTTTAATTATTTTTCACTATTTTAACGTTATCATGGGATAAAGTCAATAATAACAATGATTTTACATAACCGTGTCAGTTAATAATATTGAAATAGAAAAAAAATCTTATGAAAAAAAATAAAAAAAAAATTTTTTTTGTATTTCTTTGTTATATAAAACCTTGTCTTTATATGGAATATAGAATTTGAATAATTTTATATTAAAAATTGAGGATTTTAGATCTCCTATTAATTTTTTTTGATAATACGCCATTTCAATGAAAATTTGCTCTAGAATCAACTAGTAAAAGAATCTTTGTTCAGAAAAATTTTCTAATCCACTTTTAACTTTTTAAACTTTCTTTGGTTATGAGTTCATAGGATAAGAAAATTGTAATTCTTTGACGTATCATCAGTATCAAGTTTTCTCACAAATCAAAAATGTTTTCTAATTAATTTTTACTGAACCAAAACATGGCCTTAAAACAAATATACATTGCAGCCACGACATACATAAGTTTTACTTTTTGTTGTTGCTGTTGTAATTCTGATTCTATGGACATCATTCGTCTATTTAATTTTGATATTTGACGTCTCAAAAATTGAGATTCCTCGTCAGGAAGAGATGCATCTAAAACACCAAAAGCTGGTGTTGGTTCTCTGAAATTTAGTTTAAAAATATATTAGTACTAATTTTCTTGTAATTAAATGTGATAATTTACTAAAAATAATCATTAATTTTACCTGACACCTCTTGCAATGGTTTGAGTTTCATTATTAAATGTATCATGTGGCTTAATAATTGTCTCTTCTAAGTCTGTGGAAGTGTTATGTCTTATTTCTTCGTCTGCCGTAGGAAAATAATGAGTATCTAAAGTCAATACTCGAGGGGGTGTCTGTTAAAAGATAAATAGTATATTTAATAATGTTCTAAAACTACAACTATATTAATAATAAAACAATTTTGATTACTTACAATACACCTTACAATAGCAGGTTCAGAAGGATTCAAAACAGCTTTTTCTAAGGCTATTTCTATAGGAGGTGCTTTTGTGCCTATGTGTTGCTCTTGACCTACAAATTAATGTTCATTTGTAATTGATGTTTTATTAATAATATAAATATTTTCAACATACCAGCAACAATAATTCGGTCGGGTACATTCATATCTATCTTTTTAGACATCATATTCCAAGCAGAACCATTTAATCCAGGAATCTCTTCACCAGTGAAATCTCCGCTAACTCTGATACTTTTTGGTACTCTCATTTTTTGATTTATGTCAAGAGTAAAATTTGGGTCAAAAAAGTTATCCGCTTCGCCATTGAACAGCTTAGGGCTATGAGCGTTAGCCATTGTAATTTACCTAAAAAAAATATTTTAATTTCAAAATTAAAAATAAACTGAATTAAAAAATTATAAATTAACATCTTTAGCTTCTAATTTAATGTACTATAATAATTGTTAAAATAAAGAAAATGAACATTTATTTACCAAATAACTTGTTGCACCAGTTGAAAAAAAAAAAGAGTATTTTGTTCTATTCAATTAGGTTATAAAAATACACAAAAGTCAAAGTAGATTTTAATAAAATCTAGATGGAAAATCATTAATCTAAGAGTACTAGAAATCCAGACTACTTTTCAAAATATGAGGAGTGTTGTTGTAACACAAGTAAGTGTAAATAAAAACTAACATATAGGTTGCTGTATAATAACATTCACATAGAGCTGGAGAAAATAAGACTAAAGCATGAACATGCCTAAAAAATTTGCCAAACGATCGGAGATAAGTAAATGCAAGTAATAAATGAGTTGATAAAAACAAGACACAGATAATGTTGTTTTATCATCCTCACCCCTTTTTCTACGGTACAGTGGTGTCTGGCCGAATTATGACAAGTAAACAAACGGGGCTTACGTTAGCTTCTTCTTTTATTGTCCGCTTTTCCTCCTCTTGATTTACTTGTACCCATTAACTTTTACTCCTCTTTTCTTTATTTCCTTCTCGATCTTGTGCTTCGCCAGTTATGCGTTGCTTACGAATAGCACGAAGTTAGTCTCGCATAATTCGCACAGTTGATTGATGTTCCGAGATATCGCGAAATCGCGGCGCATCGATATATTTTATTCAAATAAAAAAAATTTGAAATTAAAAAAAAAGTAATAATCTTTTTGCATTGTTTACATATTGCATTTTTTACAAATTTATTACTTATTCTTAAATTTTAATTTTTTATTGAACTTGATACTATTTTTAGATTATATCTTTTATATGAATATAAGTCATTTATTATACTTTTTCTGATAAAAATTAGAGTAAAATTTTGATTAAAATCTATACAGATATTTTTTCAATGCCAATTACTTATTTTTATTTAAAAAAAATTTTAAACTCAAAAAACAATAACTGAAACTACGTGAATTAAAGATTTAAATTTGAAAGAAACGTAATTTTATTACGTACCTTTACGAAAACCGCATAAAAAATATTTTTTACATACTTATTCGGATTTTTTAATTAAAAATATCGAAAATCGAAAATTCATTTGTTATGTAAACTGGCGCCACTTTTCTCCTAACCTTTAATTTGTTTGCCGTAAAACCGACGTAAACATGACGTCGAATTAGTATATTTTCCCGCCTAAAGTGCAACAGTTGCAGTCAGTGCACACCGCCGAAAAGGTGTACCCGTGTACCTGGTGTACTCTCCAAGTGCGTGCGGTGTGTAAAACACACGAGGGACGTGCTTTAAAAACGTACTTCTTGCTACATCCAGCTTCTGTTTATCATCCGAAATAATCATGGAAGAATGTAAGTTTTGATGAACTTTCTAGTAATTCGTAATTGTTGCAACGCCCGTTGATACCATTGAAATTGAATGTTCAGTTGTAATATCGTTTTTATTAGTCTCAAAATGATTTACTATGACGTATTTTCAGCTGTAGCAACACATAGAAGTAAAAGACAAAAGACTGACAAAAGCGGTCGTCTATCTGCTTTAGAGAAGCTCAAGCAATTGAAGGGTAATAAAAATAAATATGAAGTGGACCAAATGGAAAATGTTTATGAAGAGGTGGATGAAGAGTCTTACAGTAAGACTGTTTTGGATAGACAATTCAACGATTGGATTGTAGACGATGGTAATATTTTTAATTATATTGAATTACAATAGACAAAAGTTAAAAGTAACATTTAAACATTATATTAAATTATTAATAGGAGGAGGCTCAGGATATGTAGAAGATGGGCGTGAAATCTTTGATGATGATCTTGATGATGAAAGTGTACGTCAAGCTTCAAAGCAATCAACTAAGGGCCCAAGAAAACGTAAGCGAGAACCAGAAGTTAAGAAAGGCAGTATTACTAGCATGTTTTCAAGTATGGCTGGTAAAAAGAAGGGTGTACAAACAAATGATGATGATGACGATATATTGGGAGATCTCATGTCTGAATTAAAAAAAGACACTGATACTCCAAAGCGTAAGGAAACACCCAGAAATAATCAATTCCTTTCTACAAAGAAAAAATCTGTCATGTAAGCTATTTTATCAAATATAATATAGGATTGAATAAACAATAAGCATAAAAAAATTAACTAATTACAAATTTTTTAAAATTATTTTAGGCAAGATGATGATAAAATATTAAACAGTCTGATTAATGTACAACCAGAAAAACCTAAAACTATCTTAGATGACTTGGATGATGTAAATTTGTATGATAAGTCAGAGAGAAAACCTGTTAAACCAAAAATAAAGCAGATTGAAATACCTCAAAAGCCAATAATTGTAAAAGAAAAAGAAGTTTCAAAAGAAAAAGAAGTTGTAAAAGAAAAAGAAAATATAAAGTCTCAAGAGGCAGACACAGATATTAATAATTTGAACTTTGATGATGATTTTACAGCTGATGACTTTTTAAGTCCAGAGCCACCAACAAATAACTCTGCAACTAACAAAACTGTAACTCAAAAAACTGATGTTTCAAAAAAAGATGAAGATTTAAATCAGTATATTGGTGATGTAGGCATTATTTGTTTTGTCATTTTTAATTTTACTGGCTGTAGTTTGATTAAATATGAATTTTACTTTTTTTTCAGATATCTGATATTGATTTTGGAAATAATGATATGGATAATAGTGCATCGCAAGCAACGCAAGACCGATCTCAAATGTGGAAAGAAAAAGATGCAGAGCTAATGAACGACGATGTTTTTGCCAAAGTTTGGGAGGAAGATTTTACAACCGCAGAGTCAGTTTCTGCTTCACAGCTAACAGCGGAAAAAATGTTACCAATGCCCACGATATCAGATGACAAAGGCGAGACGTTCCGATTTTTCTGGTGGGATGCTTTTGAAGATCCTTACAAGCAACCTGGAGTTGTCTATTTGTTTGGAAAAGTTTTTGTTAAAAGTCTTAACGATTATGTTTCGTGTTGCGTCTGTGTAAAAAATATTCCAAGAAAGATTTATTTACTTCCTCGAGAAAAAGTAAGTCTAAATTTGAAAAATCTTTGTTGAAAGGATAAAAATAAGATATATTATTTAACTAATAACATTGTAACAAATAACAGGTAAAGAACGAAGAAGACGGTACCGAGAAAAAGCCAGATATGCTTCAAGTATACCACGATTTCAATGACTACACTAAACGACACAATATTGATGAATTTCGTACTAATGAAGTAATAAAAAAGTACGTATTTGATCGGGAAGGTACTCCGCGCACTAGCGAATACCTTGAAGTTCGGTACCCCGCTTCTCAGCCAGCTGTAGATCCAAATTTTAACAGTCGTTGCATTGAGGCAGTGTTCGGTACGTCCGTAAATTCTCTTGAACTTTTTCTCATCGAAAGAAACATTAAAGGCCCTTGCTGGCTTGATATCAAAGAACCACTTCCTGTGGAGAATCCTTTCAGCTGGTGCCGTGTTCAGGTACTTTTTCTATAATTATATTTTGTTAATTTGCCTAAAAACAAGAATTAATGGAAGTATTATGTGCAGGTGAATTGTACAAAAATGGCCAATGTTTCTGTTAGTACCAATTCGTCGAGTATATCGACAGTGCCGCCAATGGTAATGGCAACGCTCAACGTCCAAGTGTCCTTAAATCCAGTACAACAAAAAAATGAAATTGTAAATATTGGAATACTGTTACATCATAAGTTTCAACTAGATAAAACGGCTCCTAAACCTCCGTTTGATACTCATTTTTGTCGTAAGTTTATTTTTTTTCTTTTTAATTTTTGTTTAATAAATATCAAATAATTTTCATTAACTTTATTAGTTGTGACCCATCCACGAAGTACGACCTGGCCAATAAAAGCTCGAGATCGCTTAGCAAAGATCAAACAGACCAAAGTAATACGTTGTGATACGGAACTCGAATTACTCGAAAAATTCCTTGAAATTATGCAATCGTCCGATCCAGATATCCTCATTGGTTACGATTGCGGCTTTCAATTTGACGTGCTTGTTAATAAAATATTGGCTTTGAAAGTCAAAAACTGGAGCTGTCTTGGAAAACTCAAGAGACTTACGCCGCCTTACTTTAAAGTACTTTGCAAGAATTTTATTTAAAATCAAATGTATTGCTGTAAAATTATTGACACTGTTGTAAAATTTCAGGGAAAAATGAATATGGGTCTAATATTTTGCGGCAGACCTATTTGTGATATTATGAATTCCGCCAAAGAACTAAACTTAAAAGTTAGAAGTTACGATCTCGCTTCGCTTTGCGTTGCTGTGAGTTTTTCTATACTATTTGTTTAATAGTTTTTAAATGTATTGAATATAAATTTTTATCATCTTTTTTTATTAATTAGGTGCTTAAAAAGAAGGAATACGAATGCAAAGAAATAAAACCTGAAGACTGTCCAAAATTTTATGCTACCATAGAGAAACTAGAAAATCTTATTCAAACTACTATGGTGGAAGCTTCTTATATCATTGGCATTGTTGTAGAACTAAACATTTTACCCTTGGCTCTTCAAATTACCAATATATGTGGGAACACTTTATCCCGAACTTTTGCAGCTGGAAGAGCAGAAAGAAACGAGTTTTTACTCTTACATGCTTTCGATAGCAAAGATTACATTACACCAGACAAACGGTAAGATTCGACAAAATTTTATAAAGCAATAAACAAAAAATACGTTATTTATTTTAATTTGATAATCAAAATGCAGAACCAACACTAAGAAGAAAGAAAATGAAGCAACCCAGGGCAGAAAGAAACCAGCTTATGCTGGTGGTTTGGTGTTAGACCCTAAAAAAGGATTTTATGATAAATTAATTTTATTGATGGATTTCAACTCTCTGTACCCAAGTATTATTCAAGAATTCAATTTGTGCTTCACAACTGTTGAGGGAGCCGCATTTGCCGCACTAGAAGTAAGAATTTTCAACTTTTATAAAAGCTAAAATAGAAATATTTAATTTACATGATTATGCAAACTTGTAGGATCTCTCAATACCAGAATCAGCAGAGGACGGCATTGTACCCACAGAAATTCGTAAGCTCGTCGAAAGCCGTGTTCAGGTGAAAAAACTTATGAAGGCGCCGAATCTTGCACCCGAGCTCAAAACCCAGTATAATATTCGTCAATTGGCTTTGAAACTCACTGCTAACTCAATGTACGGATGTCTTGGTGCCACTCACTGTCGGTTTTATGCCAAAGGTCTGGCAGCCCTCATTACATCGAAGGGTCGAGAAATCTTACAAAACACGAAGACTCTTGTTGAAAAATGCAATTATGACGTAGGTCTCTTTTGTTTTACCGTAAATATTTTTTTTAATTAAAAAATTTAATTATTTACCTTTTCGTAGGTCATTTATGGTGATACCGATTCTATTATGATCAACACTAATATTACGGAATACGATCAAGTATTCAACATCGGTAAAGAAATTAAAAAGGAAGTTAACAAAATGTACAAAAAAGTCGAACTTGATATCGATGGAGTGTTCAGATACTTATTGCTCTTACAAAAGAAAAAATACGCTGCGCTTACGATGAATAAGCTTCCTAACGGACAAATTCAGCACGTAAAAGAATTAAAGGGTTTGGATATAGTAAGAAGAGATTGGTGTGGATTAGCTTGCGACATTGGAAAGTAAGTTTTCAACTTTTTATTTAAAAAAAAAATTGATATTTATAAAATCATTTGTTTAACAAAAACTTTCACTTACAGCCAAGTCATCGATCAACTTTTAAGCGATCAGACAAATGAAGAGCGTTTACAAAAGATTTTTGAAATTTTGCAAACGGTAGGAAATAACTTACGAGAAAGCAATATACCTTTATCATTGCTTGTAGTCACAAAACAGCTTTCAAAAAATCCAAATGAATATCCGGATAAAAAATTGTCTCACGTGCTCGTTGCTTTGAGGCTTAACGAAAGTGGTGGTCGGAAATGGAAAGCCGGGGATACAGTTCCTTATATCATTTGCGAAGTGCGTTATTTTTCATTTGTTATAAATCTTTTTTAAAAGTTTTTTTCGTTGCATACTAACTTTTAGTAATTTTAGGATGGCACTGACAAAACTGCCGTTGAAAGAGCTTACCACATTGAGGAATTTAAAAAGAGTGAAAATCTTAAAATTGACATTAACTATTATTTGTTAAATCAAATTCATCCTGTTGTTCTTAGGATTTGTGAACCTATTGAGGGTATTGATGATGTACTACTTGCACAACATTTAGGTATGGTATTCATTATTTTGTATATTTATAATGAATATAGTTTTTACTATTTTGTGTAAATTTATTAATTTTTTAAGGATTGGGAGACAGTTATAAACCTAAGAGAACATTTACAAATCCAGACGGAGACGATGTACCGTTATGTGTTCAAGACAAACGTTTTGATAATTGTATACCGTTTAAATTCACTTGTCGAAATGAAAATTGTAAAGCTGAGATTGAAATTAAAAATGCCGTAATTGAAGTTGTATGTACTCTACTATTTACATTTTTTTACTATTTCAATAACATCATTGATAGTAAGCACAATTTATTGTTTTTTTTTTTTTATTTTTTTAGGAGAATGGTCTCCGACTGTCATTAGCAACGTGTTCGAATCCTGACTGTGATTTACCACCCTGGAAATATGTTTATGCCATTCAAAATAAACTTCAATTAGATATCAGAAAATTTGTCACAGAATATTATTACGGTGAAGTTGAGTGTGAAAATCCAATATGTTCAAAAATTATGCGACGAATCACACTAGACACTGCCGGCGTATACCCAAAGTGTTATAACTGCGCTGAAGGAAATGTTCACAGAATTGTAAAGTATTATTTGTTTAAGATCATGTATAAAAAAAAATTATTGTAATACTTCATTATTTCTTTTTTTTTAGTACAAAGAGACAGATTTATTTAACCAGTTGAGCTTTTATCTTCATATGTTCACTCTTACTGATGCACACACAAAAAGTAAGTATTTTTCTGCAATGTAGACAAAAACTATGTAGCTAATTTATTGTTGATAAATTACATTGGTATCATTGTTTTTTTAGATGTAAAGCTATTTATATCTCGCGATATTCGAGCTGCATACGATACTCTTAAAGAGTTTGTAGAAAAACAGATTCATTCCAACGCGTATGCAGTTGTTGATTTAACAAAACTTTTTTGGCCACAAATACAAGAAAGCAATATAGACGTCCAAAGTCAACCTGTAGATATAGTATCGACTGTAGAAGTCGATAATTTTATGCAAGAAGACGAGGAAGAAGTGGAAAATGTAAGTGTATTGTATAATATTTTGATCTATTCAATTTTTTTTTAATTTTTATTAACTTTTGTTTCTTTCAGGATGAATAAAAATACAACAAGTTATTAACTATTGTAAGTTGTGTAAAATAATAAAGTTTTTGTACCTAATTTATAAAATAATGTTATTTGCGTTTAATATTTTTATACGAAAAAGCGTGTAAAATATCGTAAAAAAATAAAAAATGTTTAATATTTACTATGTAATAATAAAATGTAATAAATAATTTTTAATAATACATTGAAAAAAATTTTTCAATTATCATGTAAAATAAAATTTGTTTAATGAATATGGGCAATAAAATTTTACAAAGAAGAATATTCAAATGTAAAGTTTGTGGTATTTTCAATTCAATTTATTTTTAAGTATAATTGAAGTATATCAAAATAATCGTTTATAAAAAAGTACTTATAAAACATGTCTCATTTTGTTATACACAAACGTCTTACAAACATGGTGCAAGTACAAACATATGTGTACTAATGATATTCAAGATAAAATTACTTAAATGACAATTAAAAACTAGTATATCTACTTTTAGAGAAGCAACGTATTAACTTTATCTCTTATGACAATTAAGAGAAAATTCAGATCTAAATTTGGAATCAATAAATTAAATAGTAACAATGACCTTACTGAGTACTCTTAAAAAAAAATAAAAATAATAAAAAGAAAATATATTTTTTTTTTATTTTTCAACCAACTTAAGTGGTGAATATCTTTCTAAATTTTGTACAAGTTTATTAGTCTTCGTTTTCAGAAAAACTTTTATAAAAATAAAAAAAATTTATTTTACAAAAAGAGCTCCTCTTTTAAAAAAAGGAAAAAATAAAAGATAAAATAAAAATAAATTTTTAAAATTGTAAAAGCAGTCTCTACCTGGGATGAATGAGATCAGCTTCAACCACATTAGGTATATTATAAAAATTATAGGGTATAGTAGAGGGTAAAAATGAAGTTAAAGGTGTGCCAATGGCATTAAAATATGTAGTGGTTGTCGACTGTACATGTTGTCGCTCACGAAAGTTTGATGTAGCGGCAGTTGCTTGCACGCCTGCTTGCAACGGTTGTTGCTGATGATGAGGAACCGATGTCGCAGAAACTGTTGACGGCGTTTCCACAGCTTCAGCGAACGTCTGAATGGCCGTAACAGTTGTGTTGGATGGTATTGTTTGTAAAATTATTGGTTGCGTTGTGACCGTCATTTGAGGTACTGTTTGAATCACCTTTAAAATGTGGAATTTAGTTCATTAAATTTTGTTCAATAGATGTTTCAATTTAGTATGAGTTGAAAAAAACATTACTTGAACGTTTGATGAGCTGATATGTGAGTTTAATATGGAATGTGAAACGTTGTTATTACTATTATTAGTCACAGCTTGTTGCTGATTGTTAATCAATTGTTGCTGGGGCTGCTGTTGGGTTTGTTGAAGAGATAATAAATTTTGTTGAGCTTCCTGCTGTTGCTGTTGGGAAGGTTGCTCTTGTTTAGCCCGCGATGTATTTATGCCGTGACGGCGTTTCATGTGTTTATTGTAGTTAGGCCAGTTTGTAAAGTGATGCTGACATTCTAAGCAACTATAAGGTCTTTCTCCGGTATGCTGCCGTCGATGAGTCTTAAAAAAATTCATTTTCAGCACATTATTTTAAATTCAATAATTTTTTGATATTAAAATTTTGACTCACTGTTAAAATGCCCTTAAATCTAAAAGATTTTCCGCAAAATTCACAGGAAAATGGCATTGCACCTGTATGAATTCTGTAATGTTCTTTCAGTGTGCCTTTTTCCCTAAATGTTCTACCACAAACAGTACATTGATGAGGCTTAGCTCCAGTATGTACTGATTCATGTTTTCTTAGCTGGAGTGGTGTTTTGAACCTGGAAATATTATTACATATCTTAAATTTGGTATGCATTTCAACATTTACAGAAATTTAATAAAATAGATAATATTCTTACGCTTTTGAACATTGAGAACAATTATAAGGTTTGTCAGCAGAATGGGTTAAAAAGTGAGCTTCTAAATTGCCCTTCTGAATAAAGCTTTTACCACATTGATCACAAGTAAAATTTCTCACACCAGAGTGAATACGTTTGTGAGTTACCAAATTAGGTTTTGTAGAAAACCTACAAAATAATTGTTTGATTTAAAATTACTGATTCAAATGAGATTTTACAAATTTACCTTTTATCACATTGATCACATGGATATCTATGTTTCATATTTTCTGGTAAATGACAGCGACTATGTATGTACAATGCACTTTGTTGCCTGAAAGTTTTGCCACAAGTTTGACAAACATAGGGTCTTTCTTCACTGTGTATTGCTTTATGTGTGTCCAAAACTTTTTTGTGAGCAAATGTTTTTCCACAGTCATCACAGCTGCAAAAGAATAGTTTTTTTAATCCAAAATCCAAATTTTAGGGCAACATAGTAAAAGATTTTTAATTTTACCTATATTTTGCTTTTGTTTTGTGCCTTTTAACATGAGTTAAAAAACCATAATATTTGTCATAAACTTTACAGCACTGTATACACATGTACTTGGCTTTTTGATTATGTACAGTTTCATGGTGCTCCTCAAGAGCTTCTAAGCTAGGCAGTTTATCATTGCAGTCCGTGCATAACCAGGAATATTTATCCAATTGCTTACCTTTCTTTTTATTAATACACTGTTCCATTTTATCATTAGAATCAATAGTATCAGTTTCTGAAGAATCAAGTGTTTTTGAATTGGATTTAATATCTGTTAAAAACATATGTAATTTTTAAAAATTGTTAACAAATTATGTAATTTGCATTAAATAACAGAAAACTTACCAGTAACATTATCTAAAACTTTTTTCTCCAAAATTTTATCATTAGATTTGTTACATTCTTTATCTATGTCATCCAATGAAACTTCTTGTAATTCTGATGATTCATCGCTCTGTATTAAATTAGGTCTCTTCTTAACTTTCTTTCTAATTTGTTTTGCCAGTGTTTTCCTCATGTTTTTTGGCTTTTGTTCTTTAAACTCTTTGCTATCTTGAGATTCAGTTTTATCAACTTCACTACTGTTATCAAAGAAATCATCGTTTGTTTCTACAACTTCATCATTTCTATCATTATTCTCCTTACAAAAATCAGTTACTTTTGCTGAATCATTGACATCGGTGTCAATATCACTGAGTACTGTATTCTTGAGTATATTTTCTTCAACATCAACTTTTGAATCCAACAGCATACGACGGAGAGAATATTGTGCCTGATTGGTCTTCTCATAAAAATCATTGCACTGGTTCAGTAGTGAGCAGCAGTCAAGACAAACAAACAGCGGCAGGCAATCATTAGCAAAAACCTGCAATCAAAAATGTATTATTATCAAAAACAAAATAAAAACAAATTCAAAACAACAGTAATCAAATAAAAAAACAACAAAAGAACAACACAGGCAGATGGTCGTACCTGTATTTGCAAGCACTTTGTGATTTTGTCGTGAATAGCGAGCTTCTGGCCCTCGAGCTCGTAAATGCCGACGAGCCCGTCTCTCGGCTCGGCACACAGCCGACAGAGCTGTTGCGGCACGGCAAAATCGCGCTTCTCAGCCGTCATATTTCTCTCTCGGCCGACGAGTGCTCCGCTCTCTATTTTTATCTCCG
Organism: Anagyrus pseudococci; assembly: GCA_030522585.1. NCBI lineage: Eukaryota > Metazoa > Arthropoda > Insecta > Hymenoptera > Encyrtidae > Anagyrus > Anagyrus pseudococci. The sequence continues at coordinate 37,745 of JAPYYQ010000300.1, forward strand.
AACGCAACGGAATATATAGGCTTATCGGCAATCAGTCTCGTTCAAGCGGTAATAATCTCTCAACGTCGCGGCTCTCCAAAAAACCCGCTTCCCCATCGTTGCTTGGCTTTTTTCTCTTCTCTCTCGCTGCGGCTCATTCGATGATTATCAGCGGCACTTGCAAGATGCTGTGAGCATCTGTCTCTCTCGCTCTCCCTCTCTTTTTCTCTCTCTCTCTCTCTCTCTCTCTGTAGGGATGCTGCGCTGCAGTCTCTCCGACCTCTCGACTTTTACCAGATACCAATTGCGTGAAAGTCTTTGGACCGCAGGATAAGGTATATGATGCGCGAGCTGAAGAGCAGCTTCGGATAATTGTTGTTTTTATTAGAAACAAATAATACCACTTGATTATTAAACAACTGTTCCTTCCGGTATGCACTCGATTGTTTCAGGAAGTAGATTAGATGCGATGATGTAGAACTCAGATTCTGCAAGGATGTGGTCAAAATATGTAAACAAAACTAAGCGTAAATAGTAAATGGGAAAGTAATTAAATAGCCCCTACCGTCCAATACAAAGAAATTTCGAATTTTAAAAAACAAAAAATACTATAGTATAGAGCTTAATTAGACTTTTTTAAGGCAGTAATAATCATAATTTGCTCTTTTGTAGTTTTAAGAATAAAAATTAAAAACCCGTGTAAGTATATATAGGTCTACATATTCATATTTGTTTTTATTTTTTTTCCGAAAAACTAAATAGGAGCAAATTGCGATTTTTACAGCTTTAGATAGGGCAAATAAGATTCTTTATATGTACTATTTTTTTTTTAAATTTCACACTTTTTGGATAACCGGTGGAACGGTAGTAGTAACTTGTTCGCGTAAAATCAAGTGTACTATTTTCACAATTAAACTTATTGAAAATATTTAGTAACATCTCATCAACGTTTAGGTATTATTATTTTGTTTTTAAAATAATACGTCTTTAGTATAGAAATAAATTTTTTTTTAAATATGAAAATATAAACAAATAAGAAAAAAAATTGCAATTTGCCAATTTCAAATGAATACCTATTCGTGCCGGTAGAGGCGCTGTTCATTTTGTTGATTGTTTACGTTCTAACCTTTACCAACGATTGTTTTGTTGTTGATGTACACTTAACAGTAGAATTTTTTTGTAATTATACGTTTTAACAAATATGTCGTATTCACAAAACGATCTGGCTGAACTTGTGCATCTGGCAGAATTAGCTGGGATACATGCTGTTCCTGGAGTTTTCAAGTAAATTTTTATTTACTCTAAAAATAACCTAAGCTACATTTATATATTTTTATTAACATAAACTGAAATTGTTTTGCAGAATTTTGATTGAACTTTTGTCTCTTCAAGTTACTCCAGAAGATCTTTATGTTTTATTGAGACAAATATCACCATTACCTCAACAAAGAAAAAGGAGCTCTAGCACTTCAAAACAATAAAGTGAAAAAACTAATTTTTTATATTATATTTTATTAAAAAACATTACATTTTTATTTATATCATTGTTTATAAAAAAATATCACATAACAATAAATCAGTACTTGATTATTGTTTTTTTTAACAAACAATTATTTTTCATATTGTACAGCACCTTCCCTTGCTAATTTGTCTGCCATTTCATTGCCATGAATTCCTACATGACCTCTGACATGATTCTAAAACAATAAGTATTATTAAATAAGTTTTTATTTTAATATATTTATTTTTCAAATTTTAAACTTACCCATGTTATTTGTAATGGGGCAAGAGCTTTTTCCATTTCAATTAACTCTTCTTTATTAATAACAGGTTTTCCAGTAGCAGTTTGCCATCCATTTCTCTTCCATTTTGGCATCCATTGAGTTATGCAGGAAATTAAAAACTTTGAATCCGTACTTATCTTTAGTTTTTTTATACCAATTTTTTGTGCTTGTTTTGCAGCTACAGTTACTGCTTGAATTTCAGCCATGTTATTTGTTGCTCGGCCAATAACAGGTTGAGAAATATTGCTAAAAGTAAATATTATAAAAGTACTAAATATAGAAAAATTGTGAAAATAAAATTTAAAATACTTACTGTGGATTGTTATCAGAAAACCAAATTCCAATGCCTGCCTTGGCATTTCCTCTACCATTAGAAGTGCAAGCACCATCTGTATATACTTCTGTATAGCCATTTTCATCAACAGTGAACAAATCTCCTTTCTGTAATTTTTATTTTGATTAATATTTGAATAATAAACTTAACAAATACTAAGTATGTAAAATTACTGTAGAGTCACTAGGTTTGAACTTTTTCTTTGAAGGTTTTATTTCAGCATCACTGTCACTGTCACTTGCAGGGATTGTAATCATTCTTTTAGATGAATTACTGGTTAATGAACCATTTTTTTGTCCCAAAGCATAATGTTTTTGACCAGCAAATAAAGAGGTACTTTTTGTCACTGTCATTTTAGGGTAGGAAGAAGATGCACCAGACGTATGTTGACTTATAAAATTGTTAGCCTCATCTTTTGTCTTAAACTTTTTGTAAACTGGTCCTGGAAATTTGTGTACTTGCGCCTTGCATTCATCCCTATTTAAAAAAAATTCAAATGTCATAAATTTTAAATTGTACAAACTGAATTAATCAACATTCAATATTAGAATAATCAAATAAATTACCATGTCATATAAATTCCAGGGCTTCTGCCCTTTGCCACTGCATAAAAGCTCATTAGGTCATCCACAAAATTTACCAAAATTGAAATCTTAAATTTCACTCTTTTATTTGTCAAGGAAAACAACAGCCTGTGCATGCGATAATATTTTACGATTGATTCGTTTTTGTTAAGAAAAACAAATAAACGAATAGTACCGCTTTTGATATTTCAATAATCGTTAAAAGTAGAAAAAACAAAAAATAAAGAATTGACTGTTAGAAGCTGTGCCTTTGTTTTCTCGATTGTGTATCGTTTATATTCATTTACGTTTACGGGTAAGGTTAGATCGTACACACATGTGAATGTAATGCAGGCGCGAAAAAGATGAATAAGGTAATTATTAGTGCAACTCTTTTTTTGTGAGTTCACCGCAAATTATAAGCAAGTACAAATGAAAGTTTTTATAACGCTGACTTTTTCTTATGTCTTCCATCCGGATATTATTTTTTATTATTATAATCTTATAATATATTTGTATGAACAATAATAAGTTGTTAACTTTAGAATCGTGAAATTTCGTAATTAACATCTTTATTCAAACTTTTTCATTATTATAGGTAAACAGAGCTTTAAATGCCATAACATCTTATTACAATCTTTTGATTTTAAAATGTCCTCCAAGCGTGTTAAATTTTCGATAAAGTTTTATTGTTAAAAAATATACTGAGTTCTGAATCTATATGCAGGGAAAACTACGGTCAAGCTGCAGTTGATGAATTTTTCGACACCGCGTCGCGCCGAAAGCAATTTTTTTTACCTTGACTCGACTTAGAATTTGTTATAAAGATGTTTTCTGGAGCCTATAAGTTTCAAATAATCATCTTTTTCCTATAGTTAAAGCTTAGAAATTACTGCAATAGAGATGTGAATCATTGAATAAACCTGTAAAAATGAAGCGCATTGATTGTTTTTTTTTTTTATAACTTTTCGCAAACTTTTTAACATCGAGTTTTCTACGGGCTAAACATTAAAACTATACGCGCGTTCATTTCAGGGTGACCTATTGCAGCTACAGCGGCTGCCCGAGAATGTATCGCACTAAAACGAGCGATAAGCTACCGATTTGTCGATCTCTCCACCTACGCGCATTCCAGACATGTTCCTTTTCGCTCTCCCTCTCCCTCTCTCTCCGAAATACCAAGCGAAGAATAATCCGCAGATAGCGGCTACGGAAAAAGGAGCAAAAGGAACAGGTGTGCTACTCTTGAGTCTTTCCTGGAAGAGAGCGCGCGCCTGCGCGTCGTCAATGGTTCGTGGTGGACAGTGCTGCTGCTGTGCCACTCCCCCCCGCGCGCTCGGGCAGGTAAAAAAAAGTACTCTCGCGGAGGAGCGCAAGCAGCAGTAGCACACGACTGTTGGGCCGCAGTCCAGTGCTGGCCGGATATCCTTAGGCTAGCTTTCCTTCTGCCTCCCCTCCCCGTTGTCGCTCGTCGCCGAGGCCGCCGATGGTCGTGCCGCACGGAGAAGAGGCCGAGCTACACTTGGGATCCGCAGTTGTGCCACGGCGACGGGGATCATAGGCGGCTGCTCCGTCGGAAGTGCATTACGTTCTAGAGGCGCGGCGCCGGAGCGAAAAGAGGAATAAAAGAGAGCGAGAGGGGACCTTCGGGAGGGCAGGTACGCGGAGGATGTCCCAGGTGTCTGGGCAACGCGCGACGCCCGAGCGGAGGAGGCGCCGCCGCCCCGAGGAGCAGTCCTCGTCGTCAGTCTCGCGGTAACGAGCCGCAGCCGCGAGAGAGTCAGCGAGAGATAGAGAGAGAGAGAGAGAGAGAGTAACAGCTGGAGCGAAACCGAGGCTAACGGAGCCCACGAGAATGGAGCCGGAGCAGCAGCCAGAGAAGAAGAAGCCGATGCCGACGGGCGCCGAGGTGCCCGACGCCGGTCTCGTCGCGGATCTCCACGCCGAGATCGAGCGGCTATCCCGCGAGCTCGACCTCGCCTCCACCGAGAAGATACAGTCGGCCAAGTACGGCCTGGCACTGCTCGAGGAGAAGTCACAGCTGCAGGAGCGATGCACCGAACTCGAGTCTCTCTACGACAACGCCAAGCACGAGCTCGACATCACACAGGAGGTTAGAGAAAACGATATTCGTTTAGGGGGGAGAAGAGGGGGGACACTGGTTATTTGTTTGCGGGGGCGGTTTACCAAGTGTGTTTGCCGAAGTAAGTTTGGAGGTTGGAGCCGGCTCTTTCTTTCTCTCTCTCTCTCGGCGAGAGGGGGTCTTGTTGCGAAAATGGAAATTTCGGAGCGTCTGTTTGTTCAGTGGGAGTTTTGTGTTTTTTTTTTGGTCGGTTGCTCCGGCAAAAGATAAGGAGGGGATTACTGCTGTAATTTTTGCTGTTTACTTAAAGAGAAAAAAACGATTATGATGGGTAAAGGGGAGGATAATTTAATTTTTATGGAAATGTAAGTTGAGTATACTTTTAAGATTACAGGGGTGATAAATAAGAGTGCAGAATTTAAAAATTACAATCATTCTATTATGCCTGCCTTTATCATTATAGCGTAACAAGATTAATGAATAGGTATTTAAACTGTTCTAGTGTAACTATTACAATTGTTAGATATGTAGATTAATCAAGTTGTCAGGACTGACATAAAGCTAGCCGTATTACTCAATTTTAGAAATTCCTATTTTAAAATGATAATGAATGTAAATTAATTAACATATATTTTACTTCAAAGTTAGTAATTTCAATATTTTTCTATTTTAAAGTTTTGGATGTAGAAATAATTGAAATATGGAAATTGTTTTAAAAAAATATCTATAATTTTATTAATTATAAAAATGTTATCTTAAAATATTGATGCATTAATGACTTTAAATCAATTTTTAAAAATCTGTAATTTAAATAAAAAGGAATGTCTAGATATAGTTACATTCTTGGTAGGCACATTTGTGATTCTCAACTTTAAACTTAAATGTCTAGAAATAGAACAGTATCATTTTAGGGCCCCCTTTATTGAACTGTGCAATAAGATATTTTACAGGGTATTTATTTTAGATATTTTTAACTTCAGCACTATCTACTCAAATTACAAATGTATTTTTTCTTAAACCTCTTTTCAAAGGGTATTTTTTTACTTAATGCATTTCAAAAATATATACAAAATAAGTAAATACTTCAATAACATAATGTAATTTCTTAGTGTATTTCTATATTACATTCTTGTTATAATTTGTTATATTAAAAACTAGTATAAATAAATTGCAAATTCTAATTTAATTCAATATTTCTTTCAGGCATTAGCAAAATTCCAGACAACTACAAAATTGACAACACGCAGTGGCATAGAGCAAGAGGAGAGCTTATTAAGTGAGAGTGCTGCACGCGAAACTAGTTTACAAACTCAAATTATTGAGTTGGAAAATGAAGCCAAGCAGGTAATTAATTTGTCCCTTGATAGCAAAACTTTAATTGCCTTTCTGCTAACATTATGAACTACAATCATTTACAACCGTATCCAAAATTAACTGCATATAACAACAATTAATTAATTTCCCAGCTTCGTCACGAACTCGAACGTGTGCAAGTGGAGCGGGACCACGCGCTGCAAGAGCGCGAGGATGAGGGCAAGGCTCACCTGATGGTGGAATCGGAGCGGCGCAATCTGCGCTCGGAGCTGAAGGAATGCCGATTCCGTGAGACACGACTGCTCCAAGATTACACGGAGCTCGAGGATGAGAACATCTCGCTACAGAAGCAAGTAGCAACGTTGCGCTCGAGCCAAGTCGAGTTCGAGGGTCTGAAGCACGAAAATCGCCGACTGACCGAGGAGGTCGAGCTGATTAATAGTCAAATCGAGGAACTGACGAAACTGAAGAAAATCGCCGAGGAACAGATGGAGGAAGCCCTCGAGTCGTTGCAGGCTGAACGTGAAGCCAAGTATGTGTTGAAGAAGGAGCTGGATCAGCGTATGAACAGCGAGTCGATTTACAATCTGAGCAATCTTGCACTCTCGATCCGTGGGATCACGGATGATCAGACGATGTGTAGCGATGGTGAGGATGACTCGCCTGCGCTCAGGAGGATCGAAGATGATCTAAAGACACAGGAGCCCGGTACCTCTACCGCAAATAAACAGGTCAGTTTTTCGAGATTACAGTTTCTCAGAATACAATGTTTATGTTAAATAATTAACGTAATTGTAAAATTCATCTGCGATTTCTATTTTAAAATTAAACTTGTCAACAACCTTGTGAATTTTTGCTTGGTTTTGCTATCAGGTCGATTTGTTCTCGGAGATCCACTTGAACGAGCTGAAAAAGCTGGAGAAGCAGCTCGAAATGGCCGAGACTGAAAAGGCGACGTTGACCCAAAATTTGAAAGACTCGCAGTGCGCTGTGGAGAAAAGCCAGGCCGAGCTGCAGTCTTTTATCGCTCGTATCGTCCAATTGGCCGCGCACGTCCAGTCGTTGCAGCACATTCACTCGAAACTGCCGGAGAAGCAGAGCGACGAGACCACTCTCGATAAGCTCAATCTGGTAAGAGACAGTGCCGATCGATTTAACAGAAGAAAAGGGATATACCTTTTCTTCGATCCTATTTTACACTTTTCTGCGATGAAAGAAAAGCTTTGTCTCTAATTTTTTTGATGACTGCGCCCTTTTCTTCTCTCAGGCTGTCATACAGTACCATCAATGGAGCACAATGTCTGCTCAAGAACTTCAACAACTTCAAAAAGACTTGTCTGAGCTTGAAAAGGGTCTCACGATCTCGGACTCCACTCAACATCTAAGAACGGAACTTACGAATCTTCGAAACAAGGTAAAATTAGCAGTTTTCTTTTATAAATGCTTTGTTCCTTACCAAGCAATTTCAGAGGGTACTTTTCTAAAAATCAATCGATATCGGAAAAATATGGAGTAAATTGCAGTTTTTATTTACATTATAATTAAGTTACACATTGGGTTATCAATCAAGTACTAAAAGAGTTTTGGTGACCAAAAGTATGAAAATAAGATGCTTGAATGAAAATTCTGAAATTTCAGATACCTGTAACAGAGAAGAGTCTTCAAGTAAAGGTCGGGCAGTGTAATCCTGACGTATTTCATTTTTTATTGATACATGGTTTTGCCTCTTTTTATCCTGAATTCTTACAGCTTGTCATTGTTCTAACAGTGTATTGTTCAAAGAGTACTCTGAGATTTTAACCTATTCAAAAAAAAAAAAAAAAAAAATATAATTAACAAAATTTTTCAGTGTACTCAAATAGCTTTGACTTACAACCATTTGACATGGCACTGCAGAATATGAGATAAACATAACAAAATAAAATACCACTGCAAGTGTGCTAAAGTGCTGTTGAATTGCATCCGATAAACTTTTTCTATTGTACATAAAAAAGTCCCTATCTTCTTTTAATTGTCTCATCTTCTGCTAACGTGGCATGATTACGATTTAAATTGTAAAAAACTTGAAATGCACGAATGCACAGCATTTGCATCAAAAACTTTTCTACAAGAGGAATGATTACTACAAACGTGATTTTACAGTGCAGTACCATTTGAGTTTCACTGTGATATGGGCACACTGACTGCCAGATTTGATGCTGAATAATAAAAGACGATGTAAAATTTTAGCTTTTTGATTGTCGCCCATATAAACCGTCAGATTGTCGTCATAATTTATTAGAAATATGACGCTCGAAAAGCTTTGATTAATTTTCCATGGCTTGTTAAAATTCTTTTTCTGTACAAAATATTAATCTTTAATGATGTTTTAGCTGTTAGATACCGAACAGAGAAGTATGCTGCTCGAATCGGACGTTAGCACACTTTCCAAATTGGCTGCAGAGGCTGGCAGCTCGCTAGAATCTGCACAGAACGATCTGCAGAACATGTCGGATGAGCTTGCTCAGCTTTATCATCACGTCTGCACAGTTAACGGCGAAACACCATCTAGGGTAAATTTAAAAGCTGACTATCTCAAACAATTGCCTATAACGTTAATTTTTACAATTGTGAATAATTTCAGGTTATTCTTGATCATGAAAAAACTGCGCCAGAAATGGAAGAAGACAGTGGTAAAATCGAGTGGTGTAGAACTCTTTTTAAGACTGACATTAAAATCAAGGATCTTGAAAGTCTTAGCAAAGCCAAGGAAGTTACGAAGTACATTTCCACAGCTATGGATCAAATTAAACATTTGAGAAATGCGGTAGAACATACTATCGAACTGTCTAATCTCAAAGGTGTTAAGACTGGAATGTGTGCCGTATGCGAAGGTAAGTCAATTTGCTTAGTACCCATGCAATTTATTGAAAAGAAGCATTATCTAATATATCTTTAATATTTTACAATAGCGTCCGTCGGCGAGAATAAGGAGACCGAGCTTCAGGAACAGGTCATAAAATTAAAGGCTTTGCTGTCGGCCAAACGTGAGCAAATAGCAACATTGCGCACGGTGCTGAAGTCGAATAAGAACACTGCGGAAGTAGCATTGAGTAACCTCAAGAGCAAATACGAAAACGAAAAGAAATTCGTTAACGAGACGATGCTGAAGCTGAGAAACGAACTGAGGACTCTAAAGGAGAACGCGGCCACCTTCTCAAGTAAGTTATCAATTATATGTACAAAAATCTATAAGCACACATTTCATTTCAAAAAGTTTTTGAATCAAGTAATTTTTACATCACACCAAAATATTGTTCTGCAACAAAATGCCGACAGTCAGCAGTCTGTTGGCATTTTCTTTTTTTGCAAGCTTTACAAATTTTGTTGTTTAAAGTCGTTTACTCTTGAACGCCACCGAAGCTCACTGTATTACGCTACACACCTTTTGATTTATAGCTTACACGCATTATTTTATCTGAAGACGTTTAATAATATGTTTGTTTCTCCCTCTTTTCTTCCACTAACGTGCGCTTGAACTAATTCTGCTTGGTAACCATCCCCATAAATTTCACGATAATCAGCCATAGCCTACATACTAATTGTAATATTCAGCTGCGTCACCGTCGACTTGGGCTTAGCATTAGTCGTCTGCCATAAGAATCGTTCTTACATTGCCATATAATAGTTGATAATTGAATGTCGATTATTGTCGTGGCGGTATGATATTTAATAACCATTTTGAACGTCTACTAATTTTAATTAACAAAAACTAACTTGACGTTTTTAACATAAATATTGCGTTTAAAACACAGGAGGTACAGCGAATGAACAATATAGTTTTCTACGATTTGATCATTCACTAAAAATAGAACTGTACATTCATCAAGTGTTACGACACGCTTTTTTTGGCTTTTCATACATAATCAATTTATTACGTGACTGGCATTCGCGAAACTCATAGTTTCGTAATATCGAATGAAAGCGAGTGGTATAGAAAACATTTACGTTTCGAACATATACCGCTCAATGAAAGTTAAAAGCTCGCAAACCGTACTTTACAGTACGTAGTTTAATAATCTCAATTTGGTGATGTTTCATATGTGTTTTTGTTGTTCTCGCTCTCAACGTCATGCTTCACCCTATACAGCTCAGCCACAAGCATGCTCACACATCTCTCCAAGCTTTGTTTCTGTTCACCTATATCTCTTTTCTCGGCTACGCACTAGCGTGTGTTTAAAAAACGTAAACCAAAGCAAATGGTATTTCTCCCTCGGCTAACAAAAAAACAATCTACTCGTCCCTTAAACGCAGGTCTGCGCGCTATGTTCGCCGCCCGCTGCGAGGAGAATGCAACGCGCGAGGACGAGCTGAAGCGGCAGCTCGCTGTTGCCGAGGAGGACCGCAAGACCCTGAACCAGCTGCTGCGCCTGGCCGTCCAGCAGAAGCTCGGTCTCACCATGAAGCTCGAGGAGATGGAGGTCGACCGCGAGCTCCGCAACTCGCGTCGGCATCCGGCCAACGCCGGGGGCGGAGGTGGCGGTGGCGGTGGTGGAGGCGGCGGCAACGGCGGACGCGGTCGTGGCAGGCTGCCCCAGCAGACGAACCGTCCCCACCAAGGCAGGGACTTCTTCTAGAAGATGGTCAAGATGTGGAGCAAGATATTCTGAGACACGGCTCCTGCGGCTCAGGAATCCCAGCGGCGAACTCGATAGAACTCTGTTGCAATAATACATACTGACTCGGTAATCAGTAACTCGATTCCTCTCCTTTTTTTTACGTATATTGACTCGGTTTTAGTTGTTGATTTGATAATCATGTATCAAGAAATTTAAATCGTTTGTTTTTTAGTTTTCGTAATGTTTTGGAAATTAAGCGTCCATGTAAAAGCTTTGTTAATGTCATTAACAATTTATGTTTTGTATTACGTTTTTATTTTTATAGTGCAATATAAGATTTGAAAGCAAATCTTAGTTTAACATTGTAATCGTGACGCGTGTTTGTATTTATTTGATTTCGTGGAAAAAAACGTATTTTTTTATTATTTCTACTCAATGAGAATTTTTACGAAATATTATTATTTCGTAAGAAAGTAAAAACGAATTTTCAACGGAATGCCTGTAAAAAGAAGGGTTTATATGGTACACAATTTTGCTGAAAAGACCAACGATTATTTTTCGTAAAGGGCATCTATTAAGCATAAGCATTTACGATTGTAAGTTAAGGAAGTAAATAACGGTTGTCTTAATGGTTTTATCGTTAGTATTTTCAAAAGGCAGCTATTAATTCTATTCACGAAAAAGATGTTTAACAGTCGATTAGATCAATCATCGAGTTCGCTTTTGTAGTCATTTTTGCTTAGAATAAATGCTCCACGTCGCGACGTCGGATAGTCTCTGCCTGAATTGTTAACGACGTATCGTTTGACCTGCGATACTCAAGTCCATGGAAAATCTTGAATTAAAAATATCCGCGCGTTCGATGACGATGCGGTCAGACTTTTTAGAGAAATGTTGAATTGCGAATTGTAAGATTTTTTAAAATATGTGAGCGAGCCAAGAAATGTTGGAAACGAAAAGAAAACACTTTTTTTCGTCTGTACTCGTCCAGTCTATTTGCGTCCTCTCTTTAAAGTTATAACCGAGAGCTGGTTAAATGTTACAGGAGAAGAAGTAATTCGTGTGTCCATATAGTCGTAAGCGACGTAGATCAATACGGCCAGCAATGAGTGTTTTTTATTTGAATAAATTCTTTTCTTTATTTTTATATTGACTTTTGTCTTTGGCTAAGCAATTGATTAGGAGATGGGTTTTGTTTATTTTTTCAAGCTTCCACATTAGTTGAAAATAAAACGTAAAAGAGATTTTTTTAAAGATGAATTTTTTCTGCGATTACAAGACAATATTAATAAACTAATCATGCGAAATATTTGTATTTGACATAAGCTGAAAAAGCGAAACAGTAGAAATCAATAATATGATTTTATAGTAATCAGCTGTTACGTTGCAGCAATGGCAAAAATATCCCTGAAAATTCTTGTAAATGCACTGTAATAAGTAAAATTATTAATTCTTTGCTAGAAAATAATACATAAGACTTGACCATTGTATTTATTTGTAGATTTTTGTAATTTTGTGTTAATTGTGAAATTAAGTACAGCAAAAAAACGGATTTTGTGCAATTCTTTTAACTGTTACTCATACACTGTATGTTATAAGAAACTGCGTCATTTTTACTGATATTATTATTTATTAATCAATTAAAATCAAAGTAGAATTGTATACAATTAACAGAGAGGCTGCTGCAGAAACTATTTACTTTACTTTTTGGCAGCTAATTGATGATATATTAAGTACTTCTTGACGTACTGTCACTTGTTAAAATTAATTTTATAAGCAATTAAAAACAATTTTTGAAAAATGATGTGTTTAAATCGTATTATTACTAGTTATGTTACTGCTTTTACTAACATATCGGGGCAGTTACATTCAAATAAACGAAAATACTATGTAAACTAGACTACATTAGAAAAAGTTCATACATAATTTCTAATTGATTTATATGCAATTTTGACTATAAGTAGTAATGGTTAGGGTAGAAAAATAGTAAAACTTTTTGGCAGTAATGATAAGCTCTCTAAACTTAATTTTTTTTCTGCTTTTTCCTTAACCAGCTAAATTCATATTTTTTATTTAGATGATACATTCTACTTATTGATCTATTATACATGAAAAACTATAAAAAATTTTTTTATAAACATAAAATTATCTACCCAATAACTTTGTTTGAAAAAAAAGTAAACTTAACAATATAATCAGCAAGTAGTATGAACAAATGTTTAAATGAATTTATTAAAGTTACATTGATGACTACTAATTATTAGCAATTAATTACAATGTAACGTTTTACACGTAAAGTTTTTGATTATTATTATTATTACTATTATTATTATTAAAATGCTAAAGTTATGATTGAAGGCGCAGAAAAGCACGTGTTTACGAGCATAGCGCAGGTGAGAATAAGAAACAAAGTAAAGAGAATTATATATGTATACATAAAAAAATTTTTATCAACCGTTCCAACGAGAATTATTTTTCATTGATGCCAATATTTTAACTGTTACGTATGTTTGTATACCGAATGATCATTGTATGATATAGTGATATCTCCGCTCAGATACAAAAGAGAAAGAGAAATCAAGGGCTAAAAAGTAGTTGAAACGTATAGCGACGATTAATATAGCAGTAAATGCCTACGCATTTAAGTAGAAAAGACTATTACGTCATTTCTGTTTGACCATAGGGGTACGTAGAGAAAACCTTCCGTCATGTGTGCCGAGCGGAGATTCGCTTTGTCCATTAATCGAACCGAGCCTCGAAGCACCGTCCCTCGTCCTCCCTCCCCGCGCCGCCGTACAAGTCATTGCCTTTGCCAGAGCAACTCATCCCTGTTCTTTGCATATGATGCATTACGTTTCGTATTTTTTGAGCATTTATATAAAAAAAAAGTTAACGATCTAGCTGTAGTTTTTTTTCCAATAAATTATTATAATAATATAAATAACAATGAATTTTTCTGTAAAAGAGACAATAATTGAAAAACGGCAAAAGTCTCAATTTTGAATGACAAAATAAATGTCACTAATACCCATTGTCGATTATTGTTATAAATAACCAAAGTTGAAATAATTTTGTCCACGTAAAGAGTTCCTTCGTGCGTTCACGCACGTGCTGCTCATAATTTATAACGAATACATCCATCACAAAACTCTATTGATTATCGAGAATTTAGCTTCTGCGGCGGTGTCGGCGTAGTTATTTAGAGTTATAAACTTAGCAATGTAACGAATTTTAGGAATAAAGCGTTTGTAACGAAGACAGAGAGTTTTCATATTAAGTTGTAAGCGCAGCGAGTATAGGAGATAAAAAGTAACGCCGAGTGCCCGCACGGCTAATTATGGAAAATCAATCGTTAACAATTGTTAACATATATACGTTGTTTACGAGCCGAGCCCCACCAGCAGCTCATTTTTATTCATTTTCGTTTGGTTTACGATAGAGCCGCTTAGTCCGTTAGCGCGCCTTATCTCACGGTCGTGCACGAAGACGTAACTACGTTTAATCGCTATGTAATGTTTGAAAACTTTTGCGTTCCAACGTTGTTCTTGTGATAAAGCACGTATACGTTTGTGTATGCCACGAAATCCAAAATTTTCTTTTTGCAAGTATCTGCAATACTGCGAATTGAAGCTATCTTTCATTCGCGCCGTATTCAACGAAGAGAAGAATATAAAAAAGAATAATAATAGGCCGAGGGCAATCGACGTCGCAATTACCGATTAGCATCGCGGGGCTGCTGCTGTAAGCCCAACCGGTGCTGAGCGTAATTTTATTGTAAATAGTGTATACATGCACCCGAGGGCGTAACTTTTCATTTTTCAAACGAGAATACAACGCGATATAATTGTAAGCAACTGCGCGTTTACTCACGAACGACACACACACGATTGGTGTGAGCGTATGACGTTTAATTTTGAAGTTTGTCCGTATCGATTTATAAGCCCAATAAAACAGAGACACGAAGAAAACTTAGTTTGCCGAAATAGCGTATAGTCAGGGAAAAACCTTATACACGCGGGATATAATAATATTTTCCACGTCGGTACGCGCGACCGCCTGTGCGAATTTCGATGTTATACAGCGGTGTGCGCGGACGCTATTTGCGGATATATGCGAAAACTGTTACTCTTGAATTTGATCATTTGATTTTGTAACATAAACTTTAATGAATAATAATCATTTGTAACTTATGCCCTAATGGCCTACATTAATTTTCATCCAACTACATTAATATAATGCTTGTTCGTTGAGAACATACATTATACTTTCCGGAGCTGAAAACTCTTTAATTTCGAAAGCGTACGAGCTAATAAGGAAAAAGTTCGGTAGCTAGTTGATCTATTCCACCTGTGTACAGCCGAAAGCTGAATAAGGAAATGACAAAAATTCCACTGGCTGTACTAAACGAGGAGGGACAGTATACCTGCCGGCCGAGCAACGAAAAAATACCTGTCCGTTGGGACATACCCAAGAACCCAAGTTAGACTCACACAGACACAGGGAAAGAGAGAGCTACATAGATATATAATGAGTCATGTGCAGTGGTCAGCGCGCATATCCATCGGAGAGAGAGAGTTGACATAGGTGTTTAAGGTTATAGAAGCTATCTAGCCGGAGGCACAGTGCCCGGCGTGTCGTGTTCCGCGACGATAATGTGAGATTGCAGGCGCAGTGACGCAAGCTCACTCGCGGGTGTACACACAGGTGTGTCGGTCGGCGCGCCGCAGACGACTCCGTGCAGGTATACACAGAGACAGCCCGCTGGAGTTTGAATGCTTCACCGCGCTGCGCCCGAGAGAGAGAGCTAAACGCTCTTCGGTACTCTATACACATATAAATACTTAGTTTCTTTCTTTTTTTTTCTAGAAGATAGCTGCTCGAGCTGAGGATTGTGTTGTTGCGGATGGATTACCTTGATTCGGCGCCTCTTAATAAGCTGATTATTGACTTGCCAATGACGCACACACGAGAGAGAACACTTGCCACGCTACGCTAGCGTATTATTGATCTGAAGACTGCGGGATTCCAGTGTTACTTAAGGGATTTTTGTTTTTAATGCTCTGCAAGTATGTGGATTGTACGGATATCAGATTTATTATTGTGCGTTGCTTTGTGATTTTTTTCTACTCCTTTTTTTTCATAAGGTTTTGTGCTTGATAACAGACATTTACACTGCTACGCTTGTACTTGACAAGATTGTGCTTGTGATTATCTGATTTGGAGTATTATCTAGCGTTTACTAAGTGCTGAGTGAAATTTATTAGATTATATAATAATTTAACAAAACCACAACAATGAAATTGTTGAACAGCTTGAAGGTAAAACTACTACTTACTGTGTTTCTAGTATTACTCTTTTGGCAGAGTTATAAGTTATGGACTCTTTATTCGGTTGGCGAAGTTAAAGACTTGATAGAAAAACAATCTAATCAACAAATATTGATTACCGTGTACTACGAGGCTTTATGTCCGGACTCAAGAAGCTTTATATTAAAGCAATTGATTCCTACATTCAACAATATAGAAGATTATATTGAATTGCAATTGATTCCTTATGGTAAAGCAGAGACAATAGTTTTAGACAATGACTTCAAATTCGAGTGTCAACATGGACCAGTGGAGTGCGAAGCAAATATTATACACGCATGTTCCATTAATAAGATAAGTGACTCTAGAGAGCAATTGGAGTTGATTGCTTGCATGATAAAAAACAATCAACATCCAATGGATATTTTCAACATTTGCGGTGGGCATCTTCCTGCGTATAAAACCATAGCAGACTGCGCTCAATCAACAGAGGGTAGAAGGCTTTTGTCAAAGTTTGGCCAAGTCACAAAAGAACTACCATCTGGCATAAGTTTTGTTCCTACTGTCACTTTGGATAACGATAAAGATAATCAGGCACTGATTCTGAAAAATCTGTTGCATCAAGTATGTCTTCGAATACCATCACCTCCAAGAGAATGCAAAGGGAGATAGAATTAGATTTTTCAATGATACAACGAGTAACTTTGAAAAATACAAAGATTATATACGTTTGCTTAGATTAAGCTGAACTTGTTTTAAATCTTACAAAATATAACAATTAGTAGAAATTATTAATATATGATTGTACAAATTTGTATAGATTTGCTTTACAGTACTTTAATACATTTTGACTTTTATAAGAAAAAAAACTAATTGATTACATTCAATCAACATCGATGAGAGTAATACACAAAGAAACATGTATAAGACACATATAGCTTTATTGGCTGTTTTGTTTTTGATATTTATAAAAGCATTTATGGCTATAAAATAATGTATTTTCCAATAACAACTCCATGCTATTCAATTGTTTTTCAAGCATTTGTAACATAAAATTCCTGTTCAAGGGGGGCTACTGACAATGCCCATTTTGTCTGTAATTCCATTTTCTCTAAAATAGCGCTAAAGCAATTTTAGACGCCGCGTCGTTGTGAAGATGTTACGCAATTTACGGTAACTCTTTGATAAAAAAAAGGGAGTTATTTTTACATCTGTTGTAATACTGCTCGTAAGCCAAATAAAATATTAATTTTCATAAAAAAAGAATAAAAAATATCCAATTATTTTACATTAGACTCTCATTACCATTAGACATTTTCAACAACCTACAACGAATTTCTAAGGCAAGGAAAAAAAAATTGAAAAAAAAAACACGAGTGTATTAATTTTCTTTTCCTCGCCTCAAATGAACCATCATTATCGAGTAATCGCCGTGCTCGTTAAAATGATTAAACGTAAGGAATAATAAATGAAACATTATACCGAAAAGAAATGCGTTATTTCCCTAATGGCGTTAGCCATGTGACAAGTGGCGAGTAATTAACGGCTTTTATATTGCCTTACTTTCTGAAATCAATAAATTGAAAATAGATATCTGCCTTCGCAAAAGAGCTCGCGTCGAGTGCCAAAAGATTCGGGCAAAAGCGTTATTTCTTAAAGCTTCGATTGTTAAATTAATGCGAGCCTCCAAGGACTGGAGGTCGAGCCGGAGATAGGGGGCAGGAGATAGGGCTATTGTTGCACGGACAGCGACACTTTTACGCTCGGCTTCATTATAATTTACGCTGAGAGCGGCGGATTCTTCGTTATTTTTTCAAGCTCTCCGCGAAAAATTAATGAGAACGAGAGCGCACTTTTAAATAGAGTCTCAAGATGTTTGCCTCTTTTTCTTTTCGTCCAAAACGAGCAATTAGTTTAATTAAAAACTGTAATTGTACGTTTATAAATAATATATTACAAACGAAGAAAAGAAAAAAAAAAGAAAACCAACCGCAAACTGTGTACTGCGTACGCACGGTGCGCACGCAAAGATAAATGAAGTAGATATAGCCCGTAATAAATGCGCCGATTGCCGAAGCTCACGTTCACCGGCGAACGCAACATTTTGTTTTTCCTCGGGCTCTTAATTCCCACTTCTAACAACACACAAACGTGAGCATTCGATCCATCAGCTCAAAAGCTTTTCTTTATCGCTTATCCCAGCTATACCACACACCTGGGCAAACATCTTCCAAATAAGATCCTCACTTCGCCCTGTATACACATTTCCAAAACACTCCTGTAATCTGCATCTTAAACCACTATACCACTCTCCGTTTGCGTCGACATTTCGCGAGAGCTTGAAATTAGCGTTTCGAGAAGCTCGCCCCCCTCCCTTTTTGCTGTATCTCGAGAACTGCTTGCGTCAGGCGATCGGCGTGCTGGCCAATTTGACGGGGCTTTAATAAATACCGGAGAGCCGGAATTGACGCGCGTCGCCGGAAATAGTTGCGCGCTTTGCTCCTCTCGACGCAGGCTCCTCCTGTCACTCATTTTTGCTTTGTTTCCTCTGATTGTTGTTTGTTTTTTTTTTCGTGCGTGGCAGATGAGTAAGTGTTGTTGAAGTAGGCTTCTCATTTTTTTAGACCATTGAGGGGGTTTTTTGATTAAATTCGATGAGGTATATAATTACTGGTCTTGTTTTATTAATAAACGACCTCGTAAGCTCGAGTCTTATTTTGTTGATACACGCGTTGTTTGTCATGCCGCTAAACTTTCGATACAAATTTCCTTCATTTTCAATCTTTCACGCATCATCGATATAGAAGTAGACGTTACAAATCTAGAGAAATAACTCATCTTTTTCCCTCCGCAGCCCATTTTAATTGAATCTGGACAGCGAGTTGGACATTATTACATTTTATCGCGAAAAAGTCATCTCCGGCGACGATTTAATTCCAAGGAAAATATAAGGGACTCGCTCGTCTAACTGGCTGAAGATTACAGCTCATCCGGTTTCCCGCGAAATTCCCCTCTCTCTCTCTCTCTCTCTCACTCGAAAGAGCTTTTTCCGCAGTCGCAGCGCGTGGCTCCGATAATATAGCCGCGTGATTTATTAACGCGACTCTCTCGATCATCCAGCTCTCCTCTCGCGAGCTTTTCCAGCCTAAAAGTCTCTCAATCGTTTACACTATATTTAGCCTCTTTTTTAAAGAAAAGTTGAACATTTCTTTATTTCTTTACGAAGAAAGAACGAGAGTGAAAGTTTCGACGAGATAAAAAGGCACGTTAAAAGGGCCGACGAGTTTGCTCCCCTGGCAAATGCGCATCGAACAAAAGCTCCTTTCTCACAAATCCCTTAGCTCGCAGGCCTCTGGAGAGCAAAGACGGGGGAAGCTTCGTTAGGGAACGACGAGCCGATAAGGAAAATCAGCGTTAGCCAGTCGGACCTTCTTCCCTGCCCCTTTAGTCTTCGCGTGTGTGGCACACACGTTTATAGCTCTGTTCTTTCTTTTTTATTTCTTTCTACGGAAAAAAGAAGTCGTTGGACGAAATCGAGAGGATGGACCGAGGCTGCAGAGGGAGGCTATAATCGACTTTTTGAGGATTTCTTGGCCGAGAGCCATAAGCGCGTTTCCGTGAACGTTTTGTGTCGTGTTGCGAAGCTCGTTTACCGTGCGAGACTGGATTTCCATTCGCCGCTATACCGACATTTGTTGAGGTTTGGATTATTTTCGAATTTTGGGGTTTGATACGGTTCGATGACGATTAGCACTCTTTTACGAGGTCGGCACCGGATCCTGAAATTCCTTTTATTACGACAATACTGTACAAATCAAAAAATTTCAATCGAACACGTGTCCGCTAGCCAAAATCACTCGAAAACCGCTGTTCTCAGTTGTAACTTCATAAAAAAAGAAGCTATAGCGCAGGGGTAAATCTAGCGTGTAGCGTTCCACACAAAACCCACGCAATTAAATTCATACACAGAGCCGTGCGTGCGGACAAATTAACCCAGAGCGTCAAGCGAGAGAGGGTCGTTTAAATAGGCGTGCTCGGCAATTAAAAAGCGCCGATCGTTAAAAAGCCTCGTTTCTCAAAAAGCTCGGCGTTCTCGCGAGAGCCGCCCACGCGGGCGTATAAAATCTCAGGGCGGGCTCGTAAAAGCCGGGGAACCTCGGGAGAGCGCACGCATAGCGCGCGGATCGGCTCGTCGGCTATTTATAAGGAGAGCTGAGCCGCCGAGGGTCGCCGTTTAACCTTGCCCGTGGCGTGAACCGCGGTCTTTCTTTTACCTCCCCGCGCGAGCGAGAGCTGTGTAATGCGAATCTCTCTCTCTCTTTCAACTGGGTCGCCGGGAATTCCGAGTTTCAGGAATGTGCGAGAGATTTTCTAACAAGCCAGGGGGGGATTGATGAGTATTTTTGAGCTGATCAGAGAGGGATGCCTGTACTACGGTGGAACGAACTCTTCGAGGTCGCTGTCGAGGCTTTCTCTCTCGTTTTATTTTGTTTCTTCCACTCGTTCTTCTGTCTTCCTCGGGTTTCAGCTGGATTCTTCGCTTTTTTTTATTGTTGTTCGATTTGTCATTGAATTTTTCGAGCTTCGATTGTCTTAACTAGATTTTGAAACGTAATATAGAAGGAATATTATAATGCAAACTTGATCGGTGTTATTTCGAAAAAGGGACATTGAAATTATTTGCAGTTACGAATCATGAAATATAAACAGAGAATCAATAACGAAAGATAAGATTATATATTTGGCAGAGGACTAGCCCCGGAGTAATTCGAGGTTTATTAAATAACGTTCAAACGCTGTAATGCAATCGGCGGCGCAGATTGATTGCACGCGCACCGCGTATGCCAATAACGCCAAAGCTTTCCGTTCATAATTGTTTTTAGATAAGCCGGCCTTTTCAATTAAATTCGCGCAGAAGCATAGAAGCATAGAGAATCGTAATATCGCGTACTCTACATAAATCAAACACCCGTCAGTATTGATTTAGAGATCCGTGAAAATTATAAATTTATCGATTCTCAATCGATGACCATCAAATTTTTCGTTCAGCCTGCCTTAACTTCGCCAAACAGTTTAATTCGCCAAGCGGTAATTTTTAAATTTCTTCAAATCGCGGAGAAGACGGCTCTCGTCCGATTTATACAAGTTACTCTCTCCAGCGCCGGTCTGACTAGTGCGGGCGCGCATCTACTTGCCGCGCTCCATTTATCCTACACTCCGCGCGAATTTCTGCAGCAGCCGAGCAGCTTATATATATATAACGTTACACAAGTTCCTCGAGAGAGATCCATTAAACGCGAAAGCCCCGGTGGCCGAGCTTTCTCTCTCTTTTTGCCCCTATACCGGTTAATGGACGTGTGTGCCGAGCGCGGAGACGCTTTTTTTTTCTCTTCTCCTGCCTCTGCGATTGTGCACGGCCGGCTATCAATTACTCGGACTAGCGAGCCCCTCCTAGCTTTTTTACTACTCCAAGTGTGCCCTGGGCTTTGTCGGGTCCCGGGGACTTTGATTCGCGCTTTTTTTCTTCCCCCCCCCCCCCCCCCCTAGAAGAAACTCGATCGGAGCGTTGCTCTTTGAAAAATGAACCGCCAAGATGTTGGGGAATTTATCGCTGCTCTCGGTATACGGCGGCGATGATTTTAAGCTTTATTTTGCACGGCGTTGATCGCGTACTGGTTTGTTTATTTCCGGGAGGATTGGCGATTTTATTCGGGCTTTAATTAATACGCAACGCGAATAGAATACGACTGTCCGTTAATTTGCGAATAATTTTCTTGCTTTTCCAAGTTTTTCGTATAATCATAATGCAATACGCGCGCGCTTTTTAACGAGATTTATGAGATACCGAGGGACTTTAAAGCGTTTCTTTTTAAATACGGAGGGATTCGCGTGCATGAAATTTTTATCGGCAAATATTATTAGCGATAATCTACTATTTTTAACAAATTATTAAATTAACGCTTTCGTTGTTTCAAACGTCCCGAGCGATTACTCTTCTAAAAGTAGATCGGACACCCGAACCAAATGAGATTCTCTTAAACGATACATTAATAAAAAAACTCGATATCCCGCGCAGAATAATACTCTCGTGTATCATGCGGTGTACATTAAAAGTTTCGCTATCAGAGCGTGTGGGTCCTTAAACTCGAATCATGTCTCTACGACCCAAGGTATAACTTTGAAAGCTCAATTACTTGCGTATCATTATAAACTTGATAATAAACCCCGTGAAACGGGCATCGTCCAAACTCCCAGGTACAAATCTCTATTCCGGTTCAATTTCATCCCGACTATTCCGTCTTCCTCGAAGTCCGACCAGAGACCTAAGTGCACTCGTAATATTTTCTCTCGAGCGAGCATAGTGTTTGCACATCGACGTTTGCTATCAACGCGAGTGCTTTAGTGGCAATGTTTCCTCTATCTACCGTAGTCTCGCCAGTCTAAATGAATTTCAATCTACGTTTATATATAGTGTATGTATCTCAGAAAAATAAGAAAGTCAGTCGAGTCTACTATACTGCGAAGGGCATTGCTTGGACGTCAAGTCAATTCGCACGACGTCGGGAAGAAGGCCTCGAGATATCGCGAGGGCGTGTGTGTCTCTTTTCTCAAAGTTGTCTCGTCCAATAAATAGCTCTAGGCAGAAATTTACGTAAGACCTCTCGTATAGCATATTACACCGCGCGCTTCTTTTACAATGCAACGTGCGGACTTCGGAATTGACGCTCGTCGATTTTATTCGCGTATTGCGAGACGAAAATAGACGCTGATGGCGCCTATTTTTATACATTATCCGAAGTATACGAGAGACTTATCTTTTTTTTTCTTTGTATCGCTCCCCCCTCCTCTACGCGCGTCTTACACTAGATGTCACATCGAATCTCGCAATTTATGGTGGACTTTGCCAACGAGATATACTGATAAATCTCTTCGTATACGTAAAAATTTAAGGCGACTTTTCTAAAAATACGTATACGCAAAGCTCTTTTTTTACATCTACCCGATGTTCAAGCTGGTATTAGGATAATAAACAAATCCTATCGCTCCCTAACAATACGAATATCGTTTTTATTCCACGTAAATTTTTAAGTGATCGCTTTCAATAGGCTCGCGTAGAAAAAAAAGCTCGAGTTATCGTGATATTCCCTCCCCATTAGCGCATCATACAGCTGCGCGGCCGCGGTGCTAATAAGCCAAGCGCGAAATAGCGCGCATTCGACGACACAGATGATCGACGCGTAGCCGGGCGCCGAAGAGGGAGCGGAGAGAGAGAGAGAAGTCCGAGAGCCGTCCTCGGCGGGGGTCGCGACCACGCCCTCGGCGCGAGTAGTGCGCGCGCCGTCGATGACACTCTCCGACGGCCCGCGCGGGCGGGTAAGAATTCCTCGGCTCACCCGCTGCCCCTATATATACCATTTTCTCTCTCCCTCGCCAAATTGCGTTGGCCAGGGCCTAACACTGTTTCACAAGTGCAGGCCGCGAGCAGCGTAACTCTGGCTTACGTGCGACTTCCTCCTATCTCCCTCTGACGACTTTATGCATACGAGCTTTCGATTGCGCCTACCTCTTGATTGATTTATGAATTGTGCGTAGTATCATCCTGTGTCCTTATCCATCGACGTTGTTATGCCGGCAACGCGAGCGATTGATTTGCGCGCCTGTCATTGGAATTAGTTGGTTTTAGAATACATTTCCGCGAATTTTGGGATTTTCGAAGAAGAAATTAATTACGAGGACTTGGTTTTTAGATACGAGCCTTGGAATATTGTCTCTCGGGAAATGAACTTGACTGATTTAACGTTCGGATTGTGTTTGGTTAGAGGGTGACACGAGTGTGTAGTTTGTCTTGTGAATAGACAAGAAATCGGAGCTTTAAGCTGACCCTTAATCATCCGGAATTCAATGATGACAACAAAGCGTTGTCATTGTTGATGTTTAGACAAAACAAATGAATTTTTAAGCCTTTTCATCAATACCCGATATCTAACGTATTATTGACAATATCATACTCGACGTCTTTGGTGGATTTCAGTAGTAGTAAAACCTATAGTCAGAAAAAACACAGCGATACTAGACAGAAGCCGTAACACAACTCACGAGGAGTCGAAACGACTTATTTTAAATTTCCATTCATTCTTTTTTTTTAACTAACCAAAACAAGCCATTAAGGCAAAACAAGCGACTCTCAACTCTCCATTTGTGCTCGCTTTAAAAACAGACAAAAACAAGAGCAAAGAACGTCACACGAAAGCTCTTCGACCCTCGAATCTCTTTCACGCCCATTCATTCATTCGTATAGAGCAAGCGAGAGAGAGAGAGAGAGAGAAAGAACACGAGAAAGCGGGGACTACTTTGTAGAGTAGGAAAGAAGAAGAGGGAAGAAAGGGGGAAGAAAGACCGGGAAAATAAGAGTAGGGGGTAGAGTAGCGAGGAGAGGGTCGCGCGAGCTTACGTCTCAATTCCGTCTCTCTTTTTCTCTCTCTCTCGCTCAGCCCCACCAGCTTTTCCCAGCCGGTGCTGCGCGCGCGCATGTGTATGCGAGTCGCCGCCGCCAAGCCCAAGCAAGCGGCGGCAGCATAGCTCTATGCGCGAGGCCGTCGCTCTCTCTCTCTCTCTCTCGCTTGCTCACTTGCCGGGCGTGTGCGCGATCCCGAGGCTCTCTGGGATCCTCGCGACCGTTGGCATCGGCAGCCGGACGCGCACTGACGTTCCCACACCCGGCGGCGCGAAACGAGCGGGGAAGAAGAGCGGCGGCGGCGTCGGTATATACAGCGGTGGAGGCGGCGGCGGCGGTGGTGGTGTGTGCGCGCGGCGTCGGCCAAGCCCCGCCGCGAGAGAGAGAGAAAAAGGAGAATCGCCGAGGAGAGCCTCAGTCTCTAGCCGAGCTGCGCGACGAGCGATACGACGCAGCTGACGACCACGACTTTCCGTGAACGAGAGAGAAAGAGAGCGCGATAGAGAGAAAGAGAGAGGGAGTACGCGCGGGGATAGATCGTCGAGCGAACGAGGGCGTCGAGAGCTATTAGCGCGCGAGTGTGCTCCTGGTGTCCGTCCGTCCGTCCGCGTGTGGCTCCGTGCGCTCATCCTTCCTGCCCTCGCTTGGGCGCAGTAGGGCCTCTCTCTCTCTCTCGAGGCCGTCCCTCGGCCAAACGACGCGCAGGTCGTACGCCCCAGGCGGCGAGATAACCGCGAGTGAACCAGTTGCTGCTGCCGCTCCTTGCCGGAGCTCTCCGGCTGACTAGATCCGGCCGTATCCACTTGCCAGCGCTCTAGAGAGGGCCTTGTATACACTCGGGAGGGGGCTATAGCCAGTAAGGTGTGTCACCGAGTGTTGGTAGCCCTGCCAGACTGAGATCGGCAGTTGACCGTGCAAGCCCACCCGCCCTGTTCTTGAGTACTGGAGGATCCAAAGCCCAAGGGATAGAGCAGCTAAGGAAGAGCAGCGGCCGTGGTTATAGTTAGCGGACGGCTCGCAGTGTCAGTGGTCCGAGCTGCCGGGTCCACCCGGCCGGCCTGAAGCGCCGGGATTAGCACGGTACGTGATTTTTTCTCCTCTTTCTTTTTGTATCCGAAATACTGGCTACTCACGAGAGCCGCATCTCTTCTCGCCGACTTTCCCGCGCCCAGCCTGATTCCTCTATTCTTTATCTCTGCCTCCTCAACGTTCGAATGTCAGATTGAATATCTTGGGAATGCATTCGAATGTTTTATTCAGGCACTCTGTTCCACGGGAGAGAGAGAGAGTAAGAAAAATCGATGGGCATTCGCCGCGCTGTGGTGAATGGGAATGAGCAATCGCTGGGATTGAATAAGTGCTTTTTTTTTTAAATGAGGATACGGAAGTGCGCGTTTGGTGTCGCGAGTCGTTTGACAGCTATCGTTTATCGAACGGTGCAACTGGTTATGACGGTTAATTTAGACAGCCAGAGCTTTTTTTTTAAAGCTGGCGTTCAAACTTTGGTTGCCATCTGCACGCCTGCGGTTCAAATGATTCTCCGAGCAGCTCCTGTATCTTACTAGAAATTTTCGTATTCATGAAAATGAATATTTCAAGGGG
The DNA here is from genome assembly GCA_030522585.1 of Anagyrus pseudococci. NCBI lineage: Eukaryota > Metazoa > Arthropoda > Insecta > Hymenoptera > Encyrtidae > Anagyrus > Anagyrus pseudococci. Next base: position 63,763 of record JAPYYQ010000300.1, read on the forward strand.
AAATTCAGAAATGGAAAAGGAAAAAGTTAATGAGCTTGCACGCTGCGAGGCTTTCCAAATAATATTAAAACTGTACGACCCCCTCTCCCTCGGGTTTTTAATTATTGCTAACTTCCTTCTTCTTCTTTATTTTTTAAAAAAATTTTCTCGTTTCTGCCGCGATAATCAAGCCAAGAACGAAATTAAAAGCTGCGAAAAACGAAATGGAAAAAAAAGGTTAAGCAATCGTTAATTTCAACTTACTTCGCTTTATCTTTCTCAAACGCTGAATTATTCAAAAACAGCCCTGGAGTATCGGTATTCCTTTTATCAGGCAAGCATTCTTCAGCATTGAAATATCCTACAATATCAGCTGATGTACTTGCGAAGCTCGAGAGAGATAGAGAGGGAGAGAGACCCTCGAATCGAAGCGCAAGCGCAGACGAGGAATTTATATTTTTGGCACTCGCCAAGAGCGGCAACGAAAACTGGTCAAGATTCATGATCAACAACGGCCAATTTCCTCCCTCCTTCTACCCTATCCCCTCTTCTCTCGGCCACCGAGCTTTTGGCTTTCGCGTAAACAGCGAGCGATTGCGCTGTTCCGGAAATTTTATAAAATGCCAGCGTTACTTGATGACGCATAAATTAAGCTTTTGCACGAATAAGGACATGGATAAAAGGGCTGAGAGCACTTTTTGGCGGGCTGGACGTGAGTCTCTCGATGAAATATAGAAGTTTTATGTAGCGCACTGTTTTGCAATTCTAACAGTCCGAGACATATCGATGAAATATTTGGCTTTCATTTTAATCCCGAGTATTATTCAAAGATTAATTTTCGCTCGTTATTTTCTTATTAAAAGGGCTAGCGTAATCAAAACATGTCTTCATAATCGCAATATTTTCTGAAAGGAAATTGACTTTTTGTTTGAACGGCTTTATAATTCCGCCAAGGAGATTAAGATTTTTTACCAAATATTTTCAAGCAATTAGCATAAAATTTGATTTTATTAACTCTCTTATAATTTCAAATGTATATTTAAAGTGCTTTAACATTGTTAGGAAAATAAACTTTGGAGCGCAGAGGAGCTGTGTATGCATTAGTTTCTAGTCTCAAACAAAACTAAGTATGCAGATGCCCCTGTTCTATTTACAAATATCTTATGGCTTTAAGCCTAGTCGACGTTTATTGCTAGTTAAAATAGAACCGTGTACGCTTATTAATATCAAAACTAATTTCTTGATTAATTAAGAACTCCACGTCCGTGAGCATTAACTATCATCGAAAAAAACAATTTTTCCAAAGCAAGAGAAGCAAAGTGAAAAATCCGAGAAAATAACTACCCGCTCCCATAGTCCGACCGCAATCAATAGAATCCCAAGTAAAGCGCGAGCATTTTTTTCGTGGCCTCGAGCTTCGGAAAATTCACGGCTGCGAGCTTGCACACTTTTCAATTCGAGCTCACGGAGTGAGAGAGAGAGAGAAAAAGCTCACGCGTGCGCGGATTAGCAGAGAGGGGTGGTCGGAAAGAGCGAAATCGTGGAGGCAGGTCCGTTGGGCTAAGTTCAGCCGCAGTTAATCGCCATGGGAGAGCTGGCTAACTTTTTCTTCGGACCCTTTTCGCCGCCGGACCTTTTTCCGACTTTGCTACGTGTGGTCGAAAACTGGGCGCGAGCTTGCGGGGATTTCAGCTTGTTCGGCTTTAGTTTTTCGAGCTTTACCCTCCTTGCCATGTGCCAAAGCTTCTTTTTCCTTTTTTTTTGTAATCTCTCGGGACTTGGAAATGTTGTAGTAACAACGAACTTTTTAGAAATAAAGGAACGTAACAATACTCGAGCTTGCTGATACCGCCGTGCGTAAATTAATTCGAAATCGATCGCGCCGACAAGCATGAAAGCAGGGGTGAGCATTCGAGATGTTCTCGCTCGTAAAAGTCTAGCTAAAGTGAAATCAATAGACCGGCAATATCCGCTCGATCGGCCAGTATTGCAAGCTCCAAGCACACCGCGGCCTGTGAATTCCCAGCCCCGGAAAGATCGTTCCCGCCGACTGATCAGCCTGCAGTAGCGGCGCGCCGAGAGGTATAGCCGGGCGTTAAGTAAATTTCGCCGCAGAAAGACAATGGGCCAATTAGCTATTAATGCCAGCGCTAAGTTGACACGGGTGGCCACTGGCGCCCGGACGCCTGCTGACTTTGTCAATCTCGACCCTGGGCATACGGGATATTCAAGCGACGTGGTCTGTCGGAAGTCTTGGATTTGCTATGGACTGCTTGAATCGCTCTTTTACGGTTGAAATATAAATGTGCGTCTGAAATTGCTTGCCTTATTCGAAAGTTAGAGCCGAATATTTCGAGTTTAATGATGAGGGAATACTATTTTTGTACATTTATACGAAAATTCGAAAATGAAAATGTATTTTTAATTTACACAATCGTTGAATAATTTACATAAAAAACGAAAACAAACAAAAACATCAAAGTTACAAATTAAATTTATCTGCATTTGATATTTACTTAGCGACTTGTTTATCGCCCCGAGGGAATTTAATTAAAGTTTAGATTCATTATAATTGTTGAAACAGATTAGTAGAGATAGCAGGCACGCACGAAAAGTACTTACTTTTTTTTTCTTTTTCTAGTCCTGACGTCAATCTATTTTACTAAAATTACGTCAAATATAAAGGAACACTCATAACAGCTCCGGCCGATACTTTAATTTGAATTCTAAAAATAAAACCATCTTTTATTTGCGTCAATCAAACTAATGAATAAAGTTAGCGAAGGCAAATGAAGACATTTTTTTTCTTTTATTCGATATACGGGCTATTAACTGCTAAAGTTCAAAATTCTATATTTTTTTTCGTTCTTATTGTTTGAACTTTCTTTTTTTTCAAACTCTACGTTTCTATAAACGTCAATTTTCTTAATTAGTTGAAGCAGCTCAAATCTCATAACAATGAAATAAATTACCCTTCAGCTCGGGGAGTCAAGTGAGTGGTCTCTACTCTCCAAAACGTAAATAAATTCTATTTCAATCCTTTAATTAATTAAACCTTTTTGAAACTTTATTTTTTCTATTTATTACAAAAATTCATTGATAAACGTAAGCCAAACAATTAATAATTCCAATTACCAGAGAAGAAGAAAAAAAAACTAAAAAAAAAAATAACGCACTATCCGGCTATTTAGCAGGGGAGTACAAGGTGAAAGCCAGCGAAATTGTTCATAATTCATCTAGTCCGCGACGTAGCGTCAGATAACGAGCCGAGGCGCAAGAGGTTCCCCGATTGTTTCCCTCGACCTTTTGTACAAAAGCTGCCGCCTACAAAGAAAGAACGCTCACTTTGTGCGCGCGATAAGCTCGGCTGGGCGCGCGAGAGAGAGACAGAGAGAGCGGTTATGCTCGCTTAGCGGCTGTATTCTTTTGACTCAGACCTCCTCATACCCCCCTCGTTATCGCGACGTTTTTCACGTAGCGGTGTCTTAGATTCTTCGATGCTGACCGCGGCTTTTTTTTCTTTGATATTACAATCGCTTTGACGGCTATTCGTCACTTTGTACAGCGAACAATACGTACCTATATGTTAGTTCTCAACATAAGCGAACTTGCAATTTTTTTTAACAAAAATCGATGTAGATGCTGTGAGGTTGTTAAAATTGTTAATTGCAAAAATTTAATTTTAGTTCGGTATTTTACTTCACCGATTTTAATGTGTTTTCTCAAGTCGATTCAAATTAACGAGCAATCGGAGTGGATTGAAGTTGGAGAGAATTCTCGGGTACGTGTTGTCTTACCATACTCGGGCATTATCTACTGTTTACGGCTGCATTTAATCCAGAGTGGAAGTTTTAAGACTAATTGCGGCAAAAGTGCAATCCCCCAAGCGGGCTTAAGCGCGAAATAAAGTATATCTTAACGCGAAATGAAAATAAATATTTTACACATTTCTCACGGGTGTCTTATAGCTGCAAAGGGTCAAAGGGTGACCTTTACAGGTCTTCGCGTAAAAGTCGGCGGGGAAATATATTGATGCGATAAGAGGGTCGAAATCGGCCAAGCTATATACGCGGTATAGAGACAGAAGAATGTCCAGTCTTTCCGAGCATCGTGCGTCGACTCGCGGAAAAATTCCCCTCCACCTCTCTGCGAGAGAGAGAAAACGTTATACGAGGGCTTGCAGAGGGGGAGAGTAAGCGCTCTCTTTGTCTCCCCCTACACTTGCAGCCCCACTTCCACAACCCTCTTTCTCGTTCTCTCTACTTCTGCCCCGGGAGCCTTTTCGACCGGATAAAGCGGTGGTCCCACCCTCCCCTCCTCCCCCTTGTTCGTCACGTCAAGATAAACAGCCCAGAAGCAGCAGCCCTGGCTGTAGCTGGATCTTCCCTCGTTTTTCGCTACGCTGGCTCTCTCTCCGCTCTTATTTTTCAAATTACGCGCGTTTTCTAGGAAGCGATGAGTTTTGGGAGCAAAGTGCGCCCGAGGAGAGAGAGAGAGCACGAAACGAGATTCGCCTGGAGAGAGAGAGTAGATTTTTGTAAAGCTTCGAGATAGTAACACAAGCATCTGGATCACAGTGAAATTGTGCGCCTTTTTTTTTAAGTCTTTGTAGGTCAAAGAAATTTCAATTATTTCGCGGAATTGGAAACGGATACGGTTTCTGATACTGCTGTTTGAATTTTGCAGAACAAGGGACGTAAATTTATCGCGTTAGGAACAAAAAAAAAATATATCATCGAAGAAAATAAAAATTTAAACTCCGAAGATCAAAAGATACCCGTTATCACAACGAATCCATCACAATACGTAAACACGCTCTGTCGCGCGTATCGAGCTCTAAAAACTTCGTTTCCTCCTCGCATCCCCGAAAAAAATCACGAGACGCAACGTATCTCGAGCTACATAGGGCTCCGCCGGCAAAGACCACATTTTCCTTTTCCAGCGCCAATAAACCACAGCGCGTAAAACGACGGCCGCAGTGAGATCCAGCCGGGCAATTTCGAGGGCCGAATGAATCCCGTGCCCGTCGTATACATGCCCGCGCGACGAGATAAACGGAATATGGGCTCCGAGGGTCTCCCACGGTGTCTGTTGCCCACGGGGGTGACGGCACGAGAACAACGAAGAGGAGGAGACGGAGCAAAGAAATGTCTGCTGCGTGTAAATGTATACGATCTTGTTTCTCGCGTTTTAATAAGCTGTGTGTGTTGAACAATTGCAACGACGAGTTTTCACGTGTATAACGCGTTTTTTTTAATTAAAACACGCAAGTTGAAAATTATATTTTTTAATCTTTTTCTTTCTTTGGAGAATTTTGACGTCTTTAATGGAGCGTTTTTGTTGAACTGCTCTGAGTAACTCGGTAATTCGAGTTATAATAATACGATAGTTTAACAACGGCTATATTTTTTCGTTCGAAAGTTATTTTTTAATTATTCGAAATGACTTTTACGGAACTTCTTGTGAAGTTTCAACTTATTTACTCGTTGTAAGCGCGGTAGTTATAAATGACGTATAAATATGGATGAAAACGTAACTTATCCGGCATTAAATTCGTAGTTTTGAAGTTACAGGAGTGAGTTATATTACGCGTTAATTAAAAGTTACCGGAAAAGGCGCAACTTGCAAATAAATAACGCGGGCGCATTAAAATAGTTTCAATTTTGCTTAATCAAATGATAAAACGCGCGACTACTTCGAAATTCGAGCTCTAAATATCGGCTTTTTATACCAAGTATATAAAAGTAACACAGTTTTGTAAAAATACTTGTGTCTCCAATTCTTTATAAACAGGGCAATCTAAAAATAGCGCTATTATTTTATGCCCCTATAGCTCTAAAAGTGTGTATCGAGCAAATTATACAAGACAGAAAAAAAAAGAAGAATCTTACGTAACCTTATTAATCATCAATCTTGTCATAGATAGCCCCAAAGTCTCGGGGAAAGACACTCGAGTAGGATCGACAAGTCTCCTTAACTCCGGAGGCCTCAAGCAGCAGCCGAGCTTGGGTAATGAGTCCTCGCGCGCGCGACACTCTCGCGCAGTCAGCCAAAAAGGCACGAGTGGCTTCGTCAGCTGCCGACACGCCGCGTGTGATCTTCCCTCCACGGCCTATCTCTACGGGCCTCTCGAAACTTTTCCTCCCTCCTTGTCGCGACCCCCCCCCCTTACCCAATCCTCCTCCAGCCAGTATAGAGATGACTCTTTCCAGCGATAGGGAGATTGAACGCGGCGGCGCCTCGGGGAATTTGCTGAATTTTTTTTTCTTTCTCTTCTTTTTTTTTTGCGACCCCGCCAAAAGTAATGCGTGAGAGGAAAACTCTGCTGGGGTGGAGGGGGAGCTCTCGAGGAGCGCCTCGATTTGTCGATGCCCGAGAGTTGGCCTGGACTTTATTTTTCTCGCTCGAATTTCACGTTTTGGTTTTTCCCGCCCCTTTTATAATAATAATCCCGTTGTATTTGCGCATGCTATTTTCTCGTTGTGTTTTTACCCCGCCGAAGCGCGCGAGTATATAATTATCATTTATTATTTAAATAAATCGACGGATAAAACTTATCGCGATAAAGTGCTTAGTTCAGCCTGTTTGAGTAACTTTTTCTCTCTCTCTCTCTCTCTCTCTCTCTCTCTCTCTCTCCAAAATAAAGTAAGACAAGGTTACTAAGGGGAAAGAAGAAGGGGCGAGTGCGATTTATACAAACAGTGATGAGGAAAAAATTCCAAAAAGCCTTTTATTACCACTCCGCCGGCTGAGAGAGAGCGGAGAAGTTCCATTCTCTCCCCTTCCCAATCGCGATTTGTCTTCTGTCAAAAGCTTAATATCTCTTATTATTTCATTCGATGCCGCCTCTTTCCCTCTCTCTCTCCCCCTCTGCCTCTCTCTCATTTTTCTTTTCCCGCTTTCGCTTCGTGCGCGCCCCTTCCCCCACCCCCCTCCTCTCCTACGTCCTTCTCGTCTGGAAAAATGGGCGCGCCTAATTTAATCGTAAAGGCTTTTTGTTTATTTACTACCCCTGCCTATATCCTTTATCTTCGAGAGGGCGCTTGAGTTATCGTTTTTTTGAAATTCAAAAAAAGCTTCGCCGACGTTTGATGTCGCGCGAGTCAAATGTGCGAGGTTCCTTTGACGGAAAATCCGGTGGGAGGCTTATTGAACGATTTCGTACGTATATATTTTCCGGACTTATTGAATATTTATTAAACTTTAATTGTTTTCTCAAGTTTGAAACGAAGTCAATGGAATAACGTCCGTCTATATCGATTATTCCGCGTGTTTTCCGATCATAAATCGTTGTCTGACCGAACCTAGTGATATTCCACTAACAATTCAAGTTTACCCCCCGGCAATTCAACGGAAAGCGCGAGGATAATATTCTATTATGGTCTTGATAAATCAAAGCCATTCGAATATCGTCCGCTGTAATACGAAATTTGCGTAGATTCTAATGCCCTAAAAATTTTGCTATTAGAATTTAACGTAATATCAATGAAGGTAATTTACGGGGAGCTCGGTAATTCCGACTCTCTCTCTCCCGGTGAATGTTAATTACATTCGTGCATGTGATGCATTGTTCAGTAGCTTCCTAATTTAATATCGATAATAAACGCCTTTACCGGTACCTCCATTAACCCTTCCCCATCCCTCAGGTTACTTTAAAGGTATAATAATGCTGGAAATTAAGTTACTTTGGCAAATCTCTATTGACTTGATAACAAAAAATTTGATCGCTAAACTAGTTTCATTGACCATACTTTAAATTTTCTAATTAAAACTTTTGGGTTACACCTGCAGTTTATTAACGAAGTACATGAAAACTTACTGCGACGTTCTCTTATATTAATTACGGCATTTGTAAGGCCTTGTATACTTTTCTGCTAAAACGCCCTTTTACATTTTTTTTTTTTTTGGACGATTGATATCGATTTTCAGAGCAAAACCACAAACACGTGAAATATCGAATCTATATGTTCGATTCAACTTTCGTTACCTCTTTTTTTTCTTCTTCGCCATTGTTACAAACAATATTACTTCCCACGACAGATTTCTATTGAAATAGTTCGGTGTTAGAATTCGTGTACACACGCGTGTTTTGTGACGGCAAAACAAACGAAAGCCATTACAAATGACCAACAAACCACGTAAGGACGCGAATTCTACGATGTAATAAAGAAAAAAACTTTTACCACCGATTAATCTTCGGATAAACAACCGTAAATTAATCGCTTTAGAGGCCAGAAATTTCCGGCTAAGCTGGAAAAACAGCGCCGTCGGAGAGAGGTATAACGTAAATTACGACGCTGTGTGCGCCCCCTTAATTTCGTCCGAGTTCCGCAGCCGTTTGGAAAGCACCCGGAGTGGAAGCCCCCCACCTCGGTGCGTAATGTTAGTCGGTGTATCTCTATAGTCTGGCTCGAGGCAATATACTTTCTGGTATTGCATGAGTGATGTGCTATTGGTTTTGAAATGGGGTTAGGAGTTCTATTGATATTGGAAAAACACCTGGGTGTTAGGGAACATACTGTTAAGAAGCCGGGAAAATGCTTTTTTTTTATTGATACGCAGACGAGATTGCTTTAATATTTCATTTCTATGCTAAGTTGAAAGGAAAACATGTACGCACCGTCATTTTTATAAAGAATTGGAAAATCTGTCTTTGTATTTTATATCGTACACGGACTGCGGTTAAACATTTTTAATAAAAGTCAAGCTTTTAGCAACATAACAATCGTACGTCTTCGTAAAAGTTTAATCTTTCGTTGGAAACAGAGAGACGGCGCATAATAATTAAATAAATCGCCCGGAAAATTTACTCGCGTTTGACGTGGAGACTTACCAAGACTTCCAAAACAATAAGAGATTTATGACCCTGTGCACGCAGAATTGAATAGAACAAAGAGGCTGAAACGTCGGGAAACATTGCTAAGACAAGCGTTGCTTTCCCAACACAGTGGGATTATCATTCGTGGCATTAAAATGATTAAGCACGAAGTAGCTTACCAAAGTGTACGATTGTATTTGTTTAACTTGGGGAAACGAGCGATATTCAAACGTTATTCGTTCGAAATGTAGAAAAAAAAGCTCAATTAGCAATCGCAATTAATAGGAACTTACTTCCGGTCGCCACAACTTTTTTTCTGCGCTTTAGAGCAATTTTACGGGGAAAAAAGCAGCTTCATCACGAATGATCAGCGAAATAAATCAGAGGGCAAGTTGACACGAGGAAAAGACGGAAAGAGCGACGAGAGAAGCGCCGAAGAAAGCTGCGCGCGTACACGCGGCTTGGGGGGCTAATGAGCGCGAAAGCTTGCTCAGGCCGGCCGGGGCCGAGCGAGGCCGTGCCTATCTGGCTCTTACAAAACGCACTTAAAAATAACGCCTTTCCCCTCCACCCGTGTGTAGCTCAGAGCGCGGACCTTGACGCGAGTAGCGGCAGCAGCAGTGCCGCTCTGGCGTCGCCTTGACTCGCCTCGTCAAAGGTTAAGACACGCACGCGCCGGCCCGGCGTCTCTCTCTCTCTTCTATTTTTTGCCTGGCATTCCACAAGCTGCAGCGACGATCGGCTTCTCTCCCTACCGCTTGACCGGTCGCGCCTTTTTCTTTCTCTTTTTTTTCTGTCGAGCCGTTGTCTCTCGATTATCGGGGCGACGGACGAGCCACGTTTGGCGAGAGTCGCGGGAAAGTCGCGCCGAAGCAGATCGATGAGGCCGGGTAGAAATAGATTGAGCCGGTGGTTTTGAAGGTCGGATGGGAGACAGAGAGAGAGAGTAGGCTCCGGGGAAAAATCGAACCGCGCGCCGCGACGCGTTCGGGAGGCTGGAAATTACATAAGGTGAGATAACGGGGAGAATAGAGAAGAATGTATTCGATGATGCTCGATTATTTTTTCTTTTAATAGCTTCACTATTGAAGCGAATCTTTTATTCTTTTTTTTTTTTTAAATATTATTATTCGGATGAAGGAGAATAACAAATTTTCGCCTACAGATGTATTGTGACATTAAAAATGTGCTTTCGCTCGTTTGAAATGCTCGGCTTAAGCATGCGTGTATTTCGATGTTAAAAATAATACGGAAAAAAAAGATCTGCACTCGCTCGGCTAGAAATAAATTTTGAAATGATAAAAACGCGAGGGCGCACAGTATAAGAGAGAGAAAAAAATAAGTAATGAATGTAGCTTTTAACAAATGGAAAAAGCTGCCAGATTTAAAAATAATCGAAACCACCGCTGTAACGTCCGTTCACCAAAGAAAATTAAAAAAAAAAAAAAAAAAAATACGCGAGTTGAAAAGAAAAAAAAATTGGCACAACGATAATGCAAAAGCACACAGCCTGCGCTCGATACACACGGCACAGAAGAGTTTTCGAAATTGGCTCTCGATCGAGAGAGGTAGCTCTTACACGCCGGTCAGCTGGATTTCTCGTTAAGCCTTTTACCCCCACGTCTGACGAATGTTCCTCCGGTATTAAAGCGCACCGCTCATCCCGGGCGTAAAAGGCTCGGCTGCCCCGGGGGCATAATGGAGCTACGGGCTTTGACGGTCAGTCCTCTTTTTTTTTCACCCAGCGCTAAGGGCGACGTGCGATTTGCGCGGAAAAGGGAGGAGGAGCGCACTTAGCGTCTAATGGCTCTTCGTAACTCTATATAGCAGGCCGACATCGAAAATCAAAGCTCGGTTTCATCTGCGCTATACGACGGCGCTGGTTTGTCGCGATATAGGTGGATTGAAAAAGGTAACGCTGCGATGACGGGAAAATGCTGGTGATAATTCATGTCGTTATTGTACCATTGAAAAGTTGTATTGATTCGATTTTCAATAACTTCATTTTTTTTTGCGCTCAATAGCATATACGGTTGGTTATCTGCGCCTCGGTGCGTCGACTATACAATGAACCTATACGTGTAACATTCCCTTTGATATGTCATCAAAGCTGTAGGACATTGCTACGGCGTATTGATTGTCTTCCCTTCGCATTTTACTGTTAATTACTAGTCAAGACGCTTTTGTCAAGTTTAGAAACATCATTAATTTTATTCTTTCTAGCGATGTATTATTTCGTTTGAAATATTTTCTATAATTAAAGAAGCTATAGTTCGCTTCTTTAACTGAAAAAAAAAAACAAATTCTGTTCGGTGAGTTTGTCAAACGCAATTGTTGACATTCCCCAAAACCTTAAAAACGCAAGATCTTCAATAAATCGAACTTTTTACGATAGCGAAGAGAGCCAAAGCACTCGGACGAAGAGAAATTTAACATTCTCAACATAATTTTTCTAATAAATTCCCCCATTACCATTGACGCCGTGAATACAGTTCCCCCGCCATTAAAACATAAGCCGGGGCGCGTTCTGGATACTTCTCTTCCTATACGAGCTATCAAACGCGAGAGCCGTAATAACGCAAACATCTCATCCACTTCAGTCGATAATCGCGTAGTAGGGGGGAGCTAGAGCCTTCGTCAAGGAAACTCCCATCGACGTCGATCCTATTCGAGAGAAGGTCCAGTTCTCTCTCGCATCGTGGCCGTTTCGTAATCGCGTGGAAACAGCCCCGGAGGGGTAGAATTCGAGAGCGGATGGATGGGCCGCTTGTACATGGGAAATGAGTTGCACGGCATCGTTGGATGTATGAGAGAGAAATGGGAGAGCTTCGTGTATTTTGGATCTTGGATATACGGCGTTTATGGTCTTGTAATGCGTCGTTAGTACGAGTATTATTACCTCACGCGGTAATATATTCTAACTTTTTCGAAGGTTTATATTGGCTCTTTTGACTTTTCCGATGATTATCTTAAGCTCCATGATTTCCTTGTAAATAAGCAGTTGGAAACAGTTTGTATTACACTTGTGAAGCTTAGGCAAACGTTCGACTCGCTGAAATAGGGATAATCATTAACGATATCGTTGATTTACAGCGAAATGCATAAATTTTCGGTGTGAACGATGAGCATTTATATTTTTTCCCCCCCAAAAATAGCCGTAAAGCTTGAGAAACACGCGAGATGGTCCCTGCACCGCGCTATATTTGTCGCTTTATTAACGGCCAACGGCTTAAGCGCGCGTTGTCGCGTTGCTCCCCCCCCCCCCGGGCTTATTTATTATCTTACCGCGTCGTTCGAATATAAAGAAAAGAAGATACGCCTTTGATGCTTTTAACGATCGGCCCGAATAAAGCCACGCGATTGCCCTCGTATGCGACATCCCAGCGTAACTTATATTCCCAATTTAATCCGTTTTTCTTTCTCTCTCTCTCTCCGAATGAAAAATAACACGAAAACAAAGCGCGACTCTTTTTCGCCCCGGCAATTTCTTTGCAAATCTAAAGTAGCCACAACTCTCCTCCCCCTCGCCAAGAGACAAATACACTATCTCGTCCGGCTTTTCTTCTTTGCTCCTCAAACATCAACAAAGATCGATGTTGCCGGAGAGATTCACCTTGCGCCGTTATCCTGACCGCTCCGATGCCAACAACCGATTCTTCCCTCCCCCTCTATTCCTCGAGCAGAGCAAGAGGTTATCGCACCGCTTTCACACGGCTCCTGGCTATATCTACGCACAAGGCAAAGTCGAGGCGACGGTCGCGTGCCAGTTGGCCCAGAATCGCGCATTCGCCACGGACTCTCGCTCTCTCTCTCTCTCCTGCCACCGAGCCTCTCTCCTCTCGTTTTAGACGCACTGCCCGGCTCCGCGGCAAGAATGATGAATGACAACGAGAGTTTACCCAGTACGATCGAGGAGATTGCTCGAGCGAGTGGATAGGATGGCGATGCAATTACTGTACACGTAGAAAAAAGTATAAATAAAAATTACAAAATTTTTTTGTAAAAATTACTATACTGTATAGTTCCGGTGGTACATACTCGGTTTATAGGAA